>ML777121.1:0-21775 GCA_009831015.1 Picea engelmannii
CTTCAATCCATACAAGGATTTCTTCAACTTGAAGACATGAGACTTCATGTCTTCAACTTGAAATCCTTGAGGTTTCTCTATATAAACTTCCTCTTCGATAACACCATTTAGGAAAGTTGTCTTTACGTCCATCTGGTGTAACTTCCACTTCATCTTAGCTGCAAGGGCTATGATGGTTCTGATCGAAGTGTATCTAGATATAGGAGCGAATCTCTCTTTATAGTCAATTCCTTCTTTTTGAGAAAAGACATGAGCTACAAATTTGTCTTTATACTTTTCAATACTTCCATCAAAAACATGTTTTATTTTCAAGAGCCATCTGGATGATACGACATCCTTGTTATTCATTCTGGGAACTATTTCCCATACATCATTCTTTATTATGGATTGGGATTCTTCTATCATGGCATCTGCCCATTCTTTCTTTTGTATGGATTATTCAAAGCAGGTAGGCTCCTTTTCTAGGAGATCACACATTAAATCCATATAACTAGAGAATGGCTTAGGTATCTTCACATGTCTCGCGGTTCCTTCGGGAACACCATATTTCTCTCCATATTGAATAAGCTCTCTAACCCAAGCTGGATTTCTTTAATGGGAGATTTTCATCTAAAGAGGTTCTTGAAACTTTAATATGTCATGATCTTCTAAAATTTCCTCATCAGGGGAAGTTATGACTTCCCTCACTAGTTCAACAGCTCTGGGAACCTTCCTCACTAATTTTGAAACTCTGGGGATTATAGGTTCCTCTTCATTTTCGTGATTTCTTGAGAATTTCATCTTCATCAAAGGTCACATCCTTATTGATCTCAATGTGGTGGTGACCTAGTATATAGATCCTGAAGGCCTTTGAGACCTCATAGTATCCCACAAATATTCCCTTCTTTCCTGAGGGTTCCAATTTGTTTCTTTTCTCCTTCGGTATATGCATAAATACTAGGTAGCCAGATATTTTGACATGGCTTACCTCTGGCTTCTTTCCGGTGAACATCTCCTCTGGGGTCTTGAACCCAAGTGCACTATGGGACAATTGGTTTTGCACATATACGGTTGTCATTGTTGCTTCTGCCAACAAGCACATAGGAAGATCTTGATCATGGATCATGGTCTTCATGGTTTCCATTATCATTATGTTCTTTCTTTCAACCACACCATTTTGTTGAGGATTATAGGGAATAGTGAGTTCCCTCGTGATGCCAACATCTTTGCAGAAGTTCACAAAATCTTTTGAGGTGTACTCTCCTCCATTATCTGACTTGGGTATCTTGATCTTTCTTTTAGAAACATTCTCTATCAAGGCTTTGAATTACTTGAATTTGCTGAACACTTCATATTTAGATTTCAAGAGATACAACCAAGTCTTATGAGAATAATCATCAATAAACGATACATAATATACATACCCACTAATGGAGGATGATGGAATTGGGCCACACATATCTGAATGGATGAGTTCTAGGACTCCTTTTTCTTTGTTGTCTCTCTTCAGAAAAGGGTTATTGACATTCTTCCCATGTGCACATCCATTGCATACGCCTTTATGGTCAACCTTGAGTTCTCGTAAACCTATGACCACTTTGCATATGTATGGTAGTGCCTTGCAGTTAATGTGAGCTAATATTCTATGCCAAAGTTCACATGGATTCTCAATGGTGTGGGTCATGGCAGCTTATGAGTGACCCTTTAGCTTATACAAGCCAAATTCTTCTTTTCCAATGATGATTGCTTCTTTTAAGGTTTCTCCTTTATCCCACATAAGAAATTCTCTATCTATAAAGGAAACTCTGAAGAATTTCTTCTCTAAAGTTGATATGGAGAGTAGGTTGTTTGTCAAACCTGGTACATATAGTATTTCCTTCGTCTTCATTGCATTTCCTGAATTAACCTTGTAGTTTGATTCTCCCACTCCCTTGATGGGATATTGATAATCATCTCCAAGTGTCACTTTCTGAGAAAACTTCTTTTCTAAAATGTAAGAGAGAATATCTCTTTGTCCTTTCATGTGTTTGGAGGCACCACTATCAATGAGCCAAGTGTCCTCTCCAGGTGTTACGGATCATGAGAGGGTCGAGATTAAGACATGTTCTTTAATTTGTTCTCTCAACATCTTTGCAGGCGGCTCTTCATATTCAACTGCATGGGCATGGTGCCTCTTTTGTTTCCTCTTGTATTATTCTTGTCTAGTTGGACAAAATTTTGCAATGTGTCCCATCTTGCCACAATGGTATCATTGTACAGATGAGTAATCTCTTTCCTTTCGTTGTCCTTTCTTCTGGAATCTCCTTGGATGAGATTCTTTATGAATGAATTTGTTTTGGGGTTGAGACTCTTTGTAAGTCTCTTTTTGGAAGTAAGTCTTATTTCTTCCTCCTTTAGTGTGAGTATCTAGGGATTGATCTTCATCTCTTTCTAGTAAAGCCTCTTGGTTAGCTACTCTTGTTTCTTCTTGGATGCATTCTTCCAAGAGACTGTCAAACTTCAGTTACAAATAGTTTGGATGAATGCATCCCAGGGTCTTGTGAGACCATTTAGGGATGTCATTATAAGTTCATCCTCGTCTATAGTATCTCCAATTTCTTCTAGTTGTTCTTTGAATTGGGATATTTTGGAGAAGTATTCTTAGATTGATTCTCCTTTTTGCATTCTTGTATTCTTGAGCTGAGTTCTAAGATTCATCTTCTAGTTTATGTTCTTTCCTTCATATAGTCTATTTAGGGCATCAAACATTTCTTTGGATATCTTCCTTGATGACACATAGGAATCAGGTGGTCTTTGATTGAATCTGCAATGATTCTTTTGGCCCTAACTGTGTCATTTTTGTGTTTTTCTTTTTCTGCAGCATCACCAGGCTCCGACACTTATTCTTTGACGAATCTTGCTAGGTCATTCTCTTCAAGAATGAGACCAATCCTATACTTCTAGGAACAAAAGTTTTCTACACTTTCTATCTTGTCAACAAGATTAACACGTGCAGACATTTTTTACTTGAAGCTGGGAAAATGTTCAAAATAAAATTATGAAATTACCAGGAGGTGCGTTTTTTTTAGGTGAGTAGTCTGGTGTGCTTGGATCTGAGAAAATCCAACTTTTACCCCTTCAAACTTGATTTGTTGATTTTTGGACTGGTGCTTCTAGTTTTCTGTTACCTCTGGTACTCTGGTACTTCTGGTACTTCTGGTTCTCTGGTTTTCTACTACTTCTGGTACTTTATGAAACTAGGGTTTCACTTTCCAGGAGATCTAGCCACTGAAAATATACGTTGAAGGTGCCAAAATGATCCTTGGGGGAGGGTGCACTTTTCTAGATGGTTCTAGGGATGAAATACCTCACCAACAAAAGAGCCCTAATTTGCATGTACAACAACAATGACGTTTGTCACTTTTCTCTTGTGAAAGTTTCTCTCTTCAGCTTGGCTCTGATACCATGTCAATGTTTAAGACATTATTATAGTTGTTTGCATTTCAGTAGATAACAATATCATAAGATATAATCACTGAGAAATACACAATCATAAGAGACACATCATTTATCCCAGGAAACCCTCATGGGGCAGAAAACCCGACAAAACTTCCTTCATATAGATAGCCAATACAATGCGAAGAGATAACTCAAACAAGTACATAAAGTCCTCTCCCAAAGATGTGCCTCTCTTTCTCTCTCTCTTCTCCAACTGCAACTCTGAAACTTGTCTCTCAATGAACAAGTGAGTGTGTGTCTAAGTGAGGTGCTAGCCTCCTTATTTATACAAGTCTAGCACATGTAGAAGTGTCTTTTCACTGGCACGACTGACTTCTTCTTCTGGGTGGTTATAACCACCTTTATTATATTTCAAGGCTTCTTTAATATATTCTAGGGACGAATTCTCTTTCTTCCTATTACAATTACATTATCACCAATCCACAAAAGGGGATTTGGTTCTTTACAGTAGACGACGTGATCAATCTACAATGAGGATTGATCCAATGAATAATATATCAAATAATAATTATAATACACTTTGCAGTTACATTATTTCAACAACAATCATATTATAATCCAAACCTTACCATCCAATTAAAACCCTAGTAGAAAATTCTTTTTAGGTTGGAATTAAAGAATGACAACATCCTTATTCCATGCACGCTAGGGATTACCAACATACCAAGTAATCTAATACTATACAAAAATATAAACCCCTTCATATAGTGAACTCTTTAATCCAAGCTTTCCAACTCTACGCAAATACTAAACCTTGTCCCACTGGTTAGGATTTCGCACATACTACAAAACATCAAAAGGGTTTGAAAATCACAATTAGGTGGTTGCTAAGTCATACTAGATCCTAGGCCATTATAACTTGTAGGCATTCAAGTCATGGGAGATCCATTAATGGTGATAGAGCCTGTCCAGTACTCTAAATCGCAAAACTATAGTAACTCTCCCTATCCAGTCTCTCCACTCAGTCAGAATCGGATGGTGGTGTGTGGGGTGGCATACCCGTAGCTCTTACCTATTAACGAGGGGCTTGAGCTATCATTTCACTTCTCGTAGTTGCCTCTCTCATCCCATTCACATTTTTTCCTCTTCATTTTGTTTTTCCCTGCGTGCAGTGATTCTCTGTAGTGCTCGACCTTATTATAGAAAATGGTGGCAACCATGCACTGACAACGATTCTCCGCAACAACATGTGAGTAACTTTATGCTCTGTAAACATTTATAACGTATTTCTGGTGCCATACCTTCTATGTGAAATGCATTTTCTATTGTAATTCATTTTTGGGTGTAAATGCATTATTTGGGTTTCCATGTCACATTCCTTGTGCTTCTCTTTGGTATGAAGCTTGGACCCACATATTATTTCCCTCTGTATACATTGCGTTCCAGGTTCCACTATAATAAGGCTTCACTTGTCATTTTTTCTAATTATTTGAAGTTTTATCAATCAGGTTTGGCTGTAAGAGATATGGTTATTGTTTCTTATTCCCTGTTGACTATATGTCCTCAAGCCCGTATCCTTCTGGATTTTCTCCCAGTCAATCCAAGGTAGGATTTCACTATAAAATGATGCCATACTAAACCCTTTGTGTTTCTTGTTAATTGTTTTTTTTTTAGGTTTAACATAAGTCATTACATCTCACATCCATTTGTTCAAAATGTTTTTTGCAATAATCCTCAACCTTGATACATTATAAATACAAAACCCTATGTGGCGGTCGATACTGAATGTCGTTAAGGTGTTAAATTTTTTCCCCTTCTAGGACTTGTCTGTAGTCCACGAAGCTTATTCTATTTAATAAATTCACTACCATCAGGACAATTTATTCTTTGTATGGTTACTCCGTATTCGATCTCTCTTTCTATTTGTATAGCAAGGTTGAAAAATCATTAATTTTATTTTAAAGGAAACTATCATTTCTCTCTATGTATTCACTGGTTATTAGATTCCTTAAATCCAAAACCTGTTGACTGAAATCGTAACTCTTTATCTATGTTAAGGGTTAATGATTATTTTTTGTTCCCTAGATTTGTCCTTATTCCCCATATCTTCGGTTGTATGCATGATAGAATTTTTTGCAGGGATTTGGATAAAAAACAATTGTGTTAATAAGCCTTAACAAACACATTAATTTATTACCGAAATTATGTACTCTGATTGTATCCTTGTGTCTCTGTAAATAATTTTCGATTTAAAAATTTCCTTATTGTGATCATTACTCATATATATATATATATCCATATTGCATCATGTATGCCTCTATAAATACTTATTAATGTAATCATTTCTGTACCAAAATCATTATCCTTTTTCGAATTACTTCTATGTGATACGGGAACAATTGGTAGCTCTTTTTTAATTTGTCAACTTTGTCACAGTAAAACTCCTTCCATTCTTGTAGTCCTCTATATAGTATTTTGGTAAATAATGCTAGGTAATGGTTTTTATGATTACTCTATAAAAGGAGTATTTCGATAATAAACTAGTATCATTTTTTGTTGTTGTTGCGACCTCTTTGTTAACTATTATTTTTCAAGTTTCTTCTCTGGTTACAATATGTACCTTTCTGTTTATAATCATTCGCTATATTTTATATTAGAAAAATTTTAGAGGACATGTAGAGGAATGATGAAGCAACAAAACTTTTTTTAAATGTATGTTCTTCTTTCTTTAATTTCACAAGTGAAATTCTATGCATGGATATAAATTAATGATCGCTCCCTTTTTCTTTGCAAGGTAACCCATTAGACGGTTATGAACCCACTCCTCCTCCTCCTGAATCATGGATTGACTACTTCGCAAAGGAAAACATAGACAAACCAATAATCATCTAGATCCAGGATAAGTTGCATCTTTGACTTATTTTATTTATCTCATTATTTAATGAATTGAATAGTAGTAAAGTTACTAACACCTTCACATTACTTCTCTTGGAGGTTGGAAATAATAATGTGTTTACTTAAAGAATATTCCTTCCACCAAAAGGTATTCGAGTTCCATATTCTTCCTTCACTGGTCCATGTGCAAATTCACTTTAGTTACAGACACTTTCTATGTAGGCTCTTTTAAAACTCTATTTAAAACTAGTTATAGAGTTTGTGGGTCTATGGAACCCCATCTGTACTGTTTGGTCAGTGACCTTAAGACTGTAATAACTGTAATTTTATCAAAAATTTTGAGATCTTTTGTATCAACTATATTTCTGCATTAATATATAAAAAATAATGTAATTAGGACTTTTATTCTTTTTACACCTATTCTTAGCATAATATTAGAAAATTTACGTACAAACTATTTATACTTGTTTCTTTCTGAAGTATTTTTATTTTGTATAGTAATTGAACAACCATCAAATAAAATAAGTATATCATGGCCAATGGACACATATACAAAGTTTTACACACACACACACACACACACACAAAACTATAACACTTCAGAGACATCACTACATATATTCTTACACAGTGGTAAGCTAGGAATCTAACACGTATACACAATCAACTTAATTAAATTCTGATCTATATATGTGTAATATAAAGCATAGCGTCAACCATATAATATCAGCAATAGAGCATCAACAATAAAAGTACATAGTTGAGATACATATCTGAATACTGATGCTGGGAAACAAATGGAATATCCATGTTCCACCCAACCATAGAAACAAAACATTCATGATCACTTGGCTTGATCACCTCCAAGACTAACCTTAACCCCATAAGGGAAAAATGAGTCACACTCCTTATCCCTTGCTACCTTCAACAATTCAGTTTTTTTTTTGCTCGCACCATATTTGTTCATAACAACAAAAATAGTTCTCATTCCTCAACATACTAAGCAATGTCCCGCCTCCCACATATGTTGTATTTACCTTGTGCCTAGGACTTTGCATTCCTTCCCTCCCTGTGGAAATTCACAGCTTTACAAATCCTTGATTTTTAGGGTCTACTAGTGAAAGAATTCAATTTCTTACACTTGTAAAAATCAACTCTGAGATAACTCAAACTTGTTCCGCTCTCATGGAGTCATAGTAAACTATTTTTAACTCGGCTAATCCATTTGTCTTTCAACATTTAATTTATTAAAAATTTTGTCTCATACATGTGTCCATCCAAAGAGGACATTTGCGCAACTCAAACCTTTTCCCAATAGTCATAAAAATAAAAATTACATATTCCAAAATTCTAAATTCGGATTTTCCATAAATGGAAATTTATTTCTAAATTCAAATTTCCATAAATGGGAATTTATTTCTAAATTCAATTTGGAATTTATTTTCTAACAATTTGAGGATATCACAAAAAGAGGAATTGATTGTCAATTTTAATTTTGGTTTATTACTAATTATCCATTGTGAAGTTTATTTGTTTGATTGTCCTTCCTTGGACAAGGCTTTTTTTTAGCCTTGGTCATGGAACATATGGTGGTCCCTCATCTCCATTCTCTTGGAGCTTGAGTCAAACCATATACTTATGGTAATTCACTTACTATACCATAATATTTCCCACAAACCTCCCCCACCTCACCTTGTAATGCGCCCTAGTGTTCTTTCCACAAGACCAATTCATCGTCTTCTGCATATTGTCGAACACTTAAGAATCCATGCACCAATAAAAATTTGTTTACCGAGATTTCTCAGCCTAGATCCCATGCAACTCCTAATGTTATCTCCCTCAATAATCCTACAAAGGTAGACCCATCCCTTATCTTAATGACTTCCAATGAACCAAGTACATCTACTATCCCTTTTTTCACCCAGGATTTCTAGATTAAACATGAATTGGACACCCTCATTATGGACAACGACAACCAAAATAACCTTGTATCACAGGAACTCATACAACACATTCAACTACCAACTAATCCACATCCAACCCCATACCAACTTGGTTGGGTACAAAACATACGCCCTCATCTCACATTTTCTCAATGTTGTGTAGTCACCTTATCCAATGGCCCATTTTGCAATGCAATCACATACGATGTCTCCCCTATGGATTGTGCAGACTTGTTGTTGCACTTATTTTGTCACCTAAATGAGAAAAGCAGAGTTTCTTAGAAGCTTAGTTTGGTTAGCTAAGAAAGACAGCAACAAAGGAAAGGGTTAGAAGAATAAACATAAAAGACTAAGATAAGAATTAAACTAGAAAAGGAAAAAAACAATTAAGCTATTGTTCATAAGGACATAAGAACAAGAAACAAACAAGACTCATGTCACCAATGGAAAGGATTGTATTAGTGAAAATAAAACACCAAAGAGAAAGGGGACCTTGGCTCCCTTCTTCCTCCAAGGGAGGGATCTTGGACCCCCAAGATTGAGATCTTCTTACAACTTGAAAACTTGAAAGAAATGGTGAAAGGATCCCAAGCTAACCCACTCAAAAGGTGATGTGGATTTCCCAAATGGAATGGTGCTAGTAAGATCTTGATGAGAAAAGAGGTTTCCCCAAGAGAATAGTAGCAACATAACCTTGCAAATGAATTCCTTGAAGATGTAGTGCACCCATGGCCTTGTTTTATAGCACCACTTTGAGGTATTGTGCAACCAACTTTTAGTGTGAAAAGGGGTTGTTTAGGGAACCTTTAGGTCTTTGACTAGCCACCCAGCTAGATCTAGTCAAGATTTGGATGTCAAATCAACTTGGAAAGTGAACCAAAATTGGGTGGGAGGCTGACCAACATCATAAATGTGTCATTCTCAGGTGTGCGCGACTTTTAGCATACACAATCATGCATCGTGCACATGTATGCTTTCCCTGTGTTTCTTGATGGTGCATGTGCGCACGCACCCTATATAGTCATAGCACATATTGATTTTATAACTGGTTGTATAGTTTTGGACCTTCTGGAAATGCGTTTTTGGTAATTTTGGTCCATGGGTGAACTAATAGTTGTTTGAAGATGCTGGATTCCTGTAACCATTTGCGAACGAAATTTCAGTGATAACAGATGCCCCCTGATGGATGAGGTTAGGAGCATATGGATAGATGAAATGCATCAATGTTTCTTCTAATGAGAGTACCATTGTATGAAACAACGATAGTGAGAGTATCAAGAGTTACCCGTCGGAGGGAGAAGAGAACCTGTAGGACCCAAACTTTCACAAGGTGTGGAAAATAAATTGTGTACAAAAGAGGCGGGCATGCCCCATGCTCATGTCATGTAACTCAAAAAAAAGGGTGTTGTAGAGTAACTAAAATTCTGTGTTGATGTAGACAACTGCAATTCCCTCGGGGGCGGTTTTGATAAAGGAAGAGGACAATTCTGATGAGGAACAATACTCTGAATGGTAGGCAGTGACACTTGTAAGAAGTATGACGGATTCTGTGGGCATTAATAGCCCAACAAAGTTCATAGGTCTTCGGAAAATATAAAAAACAATTCCAATAGTCGCAAAGTAAGACCCACCGTAACATGAGAAAGTTTCGAAGTCGAATGTTATGGGGGTCAATGAAAGTAGAGAGAAATGATGGTTCTCCTTGTGTTGTCTGAGACTCCTCATTGTAGAGGTAATGAGAGTCAAGATACTCCAAGAAGCAACGGGCTTCGTGAAATCCACTAGGTGAGTTCAAGAACTGAAGAGGTACATGAACGAAGTCAAGATGCGTGGAGACTCAAGATTGCCCTTGGTTGGGAATATATGTGAAGTATAAGTGGCCACAACCGTTCAACTAGGTCGAGTGCCAGGGGGACAACAAGATGTGGGATAAGTTGTGCCAATGGAAGGACAAAGTGAACAAACTCAGAGAGTAGAGGTAGGTGGCCTGTGGGATAATCGAAGTTTATGGATGATGTCAACAAGAGTAGGTGATAAGGAATGCCCCAACCAAGGGAGACATGGGCTGCATTTTACAAAAAGGAAGGACGTCGCCAAAGGTGACAACAAAATGCTATGTAAAATGTTGGAAACAAAGGCTTAATTACAAAAAGAATTAAAAAAATTCAGTGTGGATAATAATGCAGATACATAAATGGATTCCCCAGTGTAAGATGGCTTCGCCTGAGGATGGCGCAAGTTGGTTGAAAAAAAAGTGGGGGGTTGGGGCCCCATAGGAGGGTTTATGTAGTAGGGAAATGTATGGAGGGTAATATGAATATGGGCAAACCGATGGTGGATGAAATGGATGGTAAATGATGTTGTGGGAGTGTAGTCAAAATAAAACCATGAGGAAGTGCCCTGGAAGTCTGTTGGGTAGTCTAGCAACATGAGGAGAAGGATTATGTGGCTGAGTCATGACATGATGTAAGACTATCGAGACTCCCATCCCTAAAGGTTGAAACAAAATGAGTGTCAAAGTTCCAAGGGGACCTATGAATGGGACAACTCATGTGGGGGAGAGTGTTATTAGGTGACAGTACCCAAAATGCAATGGAGGTGATAGTACTRTAGAGCCGAATATAGGGACCCTAAAGGAAAATTTCAGAGGGTGTGACTGGAGATGCAATTGAGATTCAGAGGGAATGATTACATGCCACTGTCGATTATATACCTAAAGGGGTCACGATGGTGTGTGATGACGAAGTAMTCGCATACATGACAACCAAATACCCGATGTGAACAATATCTGAAGATAATCGAACATATAACTGTTTATTTGATAATTTTGAACATGARCATGCGTACCTGAACGGGGTATGGAAAAATGGCTCCCTRRGGGCTAAGGATGAAAAATGGAATGGGGATTKTCTTGATGTAGATGACGGSGTGTTGATCCTGTGGCTGAAAAYGGATCAAAAAATGGACGCTCGGAGCTCCCAGAATTGAGTCTAGAATTTTGGCAAAAAGGTCCTATATATAGTTGTGGGGCCCACATTGCCACCTCATTTGTACTTGCTGCTATAGTGGTTAGAGAGGAGATTGCAGAGAAGATTCAGAGATTCTAGGAGTGTGAGGAAGTTGATCCGGGAGGTGTGAGAGTCAAGTTAGTGGTCTCATCCTCCTGTACAGTAGTTAGGTGTCAATGTTTTGGTAGGACCATATGGATGGTCGTATGGTGAATTTTTAGGGTTGTGGCCCCCCAATTGCATGGGCGATCGATGGCAACCCGTGCATGAATGTGCAACTGTAATGGGCACAACCATGTAGGGGGGACGTGCTATTTGGGAAAATAGGCAAGCATGGGGTGCACACTTTTCCGAAACACAGCTACGCATATGTGCACGGATGTGTTGTTGTCAGTTGCGCATGAGTGTGCAACTATGTATTGAATTGGCATGCACCGAATGCATTCCTGTGGGCTCAACAAGAGTGCATACATGCATTCCTGTGGGGTAAATAGGTGGGCATGGGTGTGTGCCTGTGGGGAAAAGAGTTGCGCCTTTGAGGCAAAGCTGAGGGTGAGAAACCTTATCTCCCTTATTTTTTATTTTTTTTCGGGGGGGAGATTTTGGTGTTTTTGTGATGGTTGATCGAGTACTCTATATGTGGATGCAGGTGGTCATTTGTGACGATGTTGATCCATTGGAGAGAGAGGGACTGGGCCTGATTGAGGGAGGCTATGAGGGATGAGGAGTCAGCGGTTCATGGTGCTTTGGTGACCTATGGGCTGCTGAAGTTTTTTGAGTGCCCACTGTTGAGGGCACAAGAGTATCTACTGCAATTCCTGATCTTGATGTGGAGTCCGGAGTTGCAGTGTTTTATTGGGAAAGCACTTGGCATTCTCTACTGAGGAGGATGTCTATTTTTTGACTGGGCTCCCTTTTTGGGAAAACCTGTTGCCGACCAAGCCGGTGGTAGTTGGAGAGGGGTAGTTGGCTACCCTTGCCCGGACATATTGTTCGGGAGAGGATTTTATGTCTGGGTTAGTGGTGAGGATTGGGGAAATGGATGCCCTGCTACATCGCTGCATGGTAGCAATGTTTGCGAGAGTATATGGGTTACTTGCGACTCAGCGTATCAGTGGTGGCTAGCTGAGGATCATGCAGCGAGCACTAGCAGGTGAGAATTTTGCCTGGGGCTTGATGTTGCATGCCAAGATGGTGGGACAACTCACCAGGTGTCGAGCGACTGACTCAGGGGATTTTTCCTTTGGATCTATCCTGGTGGCTTGGTTTTTATAGAGGGTGTTGATGTTGCACCCAAGAGTTTTGTTAGACCCGCTGAGAGCGCGAAAGATGCGACTACGGTGGTGGTCGAGGATTTTGGCTCGTCATGGGGGTGGGGATGGTGGCCACTACTTCACGACTGAGGTTGCATAGGTGTGGAATTAGATTCCACATATCATATTGTAGTTTCCATACAGTGGGAAAGATTTTAGTGATGACCCTGAGATGATATTACCTCTGGGAGAGGTATTCAATCACTAAGGTATGATGTGTTGGTTGCTGGTTTTGTTGATTTATTTTATAGATAGTATAGCACATGGTTGATATTTTTATGGATGTTGATTCTATCATGTGGTTGTGTGTGTAGATGTGGGACCACATGGATGAGAGGTCAAGCTAATCAGAGTGCCATTCCACCAGGGGCCTGTGAGACCACTGCAGGGAGAGTTGCGAGCAGGGGAGTAGTGGCATCGAGAGGATGTTGGGACGAGGCCTGGTGATGATGATAGAGCATCCCAAAGATGCCATTATGATGACCCCAGGGCTGGGCCGTCACATGCTCCTCTAGCCGAGGTCGGGGGAGTGCTTGATGATTTCCACCACTGATTAAAATTGATTCTATAGGAATTTCCCGAGAGGATGTGGGTACGGATCCAGGATGAGAGGATCCTGGAGCAGTGTATTAGGCTACCGGTGGAGTCGCGGATCTTGATCTGCAGAGAAGTTGTAGATGGAGTTGTGATGACTGGATGGTTGCCTACGGGACTTGAGGGACCTAGAGCTGGTGGGGTACCTCCGCCAGAGGGAGGACTTGGTGCTGGAGCACTAGAGGCACCCTGAGGGATGTTAGATATGTAGTTGTGTATCCAATATAGGCTGGTGAGCCCATTTTGTATAGTTGTGACATCTAGTTTTGTATTGGTAGGGATGAGGTGATTTACATGCCTTCCTATGGGTGATATACTATTTTTGTAAACACTTTATGACATGTGGACTAATATATATATATATATATATATATATATATATATATATATATGGATATACATTTTTGGATCTTTGTGTACATGTGTGATATGTTTGTTGTTGATGATTTTTTTTGATGTAGTGGATGATGTCTAATCTATATGTTGTGACAAACTTTTGATGGTTTATGTGTATGTGAAAATGTCTTGATGTGATATATGCTGATATAGTATAATTCTAGCCATGGTATCTGCTATTTGATTGAATTGTCTTGGGATATGTGTAAATGTAATGGAATCAAAATGTCGAGATAAAAGTCTAACATGCAGGTATTTGCGAAAGAGGAAAGGATCACGGACACATTATACATTGTTGAGTTGGAGGACGACAAGTTGGGAATCTAATAAGACGCTAAGGTGACGAATATGGTGATGATTGGCCTCAACGAGGAGACCAATGATGACAGTGTAGTCTAGTTTATTGTTGGTATCTAAGCCTAAACATATTCCATTGGTGTGGAACAAGTCATGTGAAGGCGAATAGAGAGCCCAAGTAGCCGAAGCGAGATTCTGTGTCCAATGGCTAGCTTCATTGGTGTAACCAATGTGGTAGGCCGATGGAGGTGGCATATGTCAATAACACGAGTGATAGATTAGACGGGAAGCATGGATAAAAGAAGACTAAAACTCTACAAAAGACATACAAAAAAGAAAAATCCTATTGTAGTATAGTTATGCTCAGCCATAAAATTTATTTAAGTACATCCTGTTGACGAGTTCCTTGACAGGATGGCCTTCGGGGGAGGCCAGGATGCATGCACCTTTAGTGAGGCAGTGTTGGATGATGTATGGTCCATGCCACAAGGACTCAAATTTTCCATGGCCAATGGTATTGTGAGAGATATCGTAAGCGAGGATGAGGACTCCTTCATTAAATGAGTGAAGGTTGACATGGCAATCAAAGGTGACCTTTGATCATTTTTTGGTTGCTTCATTGTTCTGTAATGAAGATCGATGATCTTCATCCAGGGATTCTAAGTTCAGCAAACACTATTCTATTGGGGTAGTGTTGGGTAATAGCTCAATAGTGGTGCGTAAGGTGGGAATTTCGCACTCGATGGGAAGAGTGGCCTCAACCCTGTGGACTAGATGAAACAGTGTGAAATCAGTAGTAGTTTTGACTGTTGTGCGATAATCCCAGAGCGCGGAAAATAACATATGATGCCAATTAGTTTAATGTTTGTTAACCATGCATTGTAACATGGGTTTTAAGACCTTTTTAATTGCTACCTATCCGTTGGACTGAGGGTAGTATGGTGATGCAAACTCGTGGTAGAATCTTAACTAGGATGAGAGTTCCATGAAAATCTCATTCTCAAAATGTTTCCCGTGATAAGAGAATATTTGGAGTTGTACTCCAAAGAGGGATATGACGTGGTTAAAGAACAAATGCGTTGTTGTGTCAACGTTGTTGTTGAAGGTAGGCATGGCTTCATCCCACTTGGTAAACTATTCAACTACAATGATTATGTATTTGTGTTCGTTGTTGGATGTAGGGTTGCAATTCATGAAGTCGATGCCCCATTTACAAAATGGACCAGCGGTGATGACTGGGTGTAGAAGAGCAGGTGGTGTGTGTGCTTTGTTGGTGTAAAGATGGCATTTATCACATCATTTCATGGCATGGATGTAGTCATGAAATAATGTAGGCCAAAAGTAACCTGTACAGATGATTTTATGAGCAATGGATGGTCCTAAGAGATGGCCTCCGCAAGTGTCGTTGTGGTAGTCGTTCAAGACTCTGTCGGCCTCATCAATGGTTAAGCATCGATGGAGTATGGTTTCGACTCCTCGCTGATATAAGATGTCCCCGATGAGGAGATAGCGAGGTGCCTGGTGATGAATATGACGACAATCATATCTGGAGAGGTGGTTTTTGAATTTTTGTGTTCGGAGATAAACAAGAAGATCGCCATACCAAGGGTTATCTGAGGGGATAAAAAATAGAGGTTCATCAGGGAGGTTAGTATTGACCGGTGGACTGGTAGTGTCGGAGGGAAAAGTCGTGATAAGTTCGACGAGGATGAGAGATTTATTTCTCTTGGGTGTTGAAAATTTGAGATCTTATTCCTAAAGGATAACAATCCATAGAGCAAATTTACCGTTAATTTGTCAACTACTAAGCAAGTATTGCATGGGGTTGGAATCTGAGATGACTTTGGTAGTTTGAAGCAGAATATAATGGCGCAATTTTTGGACTGCAAGGACAAATGGAAGGGCTAGATTTTCTTCATGATTGTACTTGAAGGGTGTTCCTCAAAGGTTTTTACTAATGCAGTAAATCACATGCTCACGGGTGTCATCCCCTATTTGGATGAGCACTCCTTCTACTGAAACGGTTGAGGCTGATATTTAGAGGAGAGAATCGCGGTTATAGTCAGGTGGACTAATAAACGAGGCAGTGGAGAGAGCTTCTTTGAGATCGTCAAAAGCAGTTTGGGTATGTTTATCCCATTGAAATTGGATGTCGTGATGAAGTAATCGAAGGAAGCCATGTGCGCGGGTAGTGTAAAATGGGCCAAAGCTCTGTAGTTGGTGTAAATTTCATGGGGGTGGAATTTCTATGATGGCTTGGAATTTGAGGGGGTCCATAGTAATGCCACATTGGGAAACTATGAACCCAAGAAGGTGCTCAATAGTGACACAGAATATGTACTTGAGGGGGTTCAAGAGGATATTGTATTGACGACACCTGTGGAAGATGATTCGTAGATCATCAAGATGCTGAGTGTGTTTCTTAGATCGAGTAGTGAGGTCGTCTAAGTATGTGAGGATGATATGAGCCAGATCATGAAAAACATATGTCATGGCCTGTTGGAAGGTGGCGCCGACATTCTTGAGGCCGAAGGGCATGACATGATACACAAAGGTTCCCCAAGGGGTTGTCAATGCAGTTTTGTATTGATTGGCGGGGTGAATTTGGATTTGGTTGTAACCAAAGAAACCATCCATGAAGGACAAAGGCTCGTGACTTGCACAGTCATTGATTATTTGGTCGGTGAAGGGTGTTGGAAAGTTGTCTTTGGGACAAGTGTGATTGAGGTCGCAAAAGTCCGTACAGACATGGATAGTGCCCTGTTTTTTTTTAACAGGGACAGGGTTGGAGAGCCATGACGTATAGTCTATGGGGTAAGTGAACCCTGCAGTGCGTGGTTTATCAATCTCGGCTTTGATGGCCGCTTCTTTGGATGCGTGTAGCGGTCATTGTTTTTGGTGGATGGGTGTGATATCAGGCCAGGTGTCTATGCGATGTTCGAAAATAGAGGGATCAAGGCTAGGCATCTCTGTGTATGACCAGTCAAAAATGTCCTGGTATTCCTGGAAGAGGGTTTTGTAGGTGGTGAGTTCTTCTGGAGAACATGCAGTGCCAATGGTGATTTCCTCGATAATTTTAGATTTGATGGAAATATCTATTTTGATGATTGGGGATATATTGTCCATATTTCATTCCTCGAAAGCGTGAGGGGCAGGGATAGGGTTATTGAACCAATCTATATCCCTTATGGGAGAAAATATTTGGTTTCGACTGCGTATATCGGGTGTTGGTTAGGAGGCGTGAAGGCATCCTATGAAAGAAAGAGCGCTATGTGGTGGAGCGCATCCCATGGCCAATTGGGGGTATTCAACTCCTCGAGGATATCTTCATCACAATGAAATTGGCATGAATATAGGGGATCGAGAGGAGTAACCTCGGTGACTATCACTATGGCATTGTCTCCTTCTGATAAAGACGTAGGGGGATTGATGGAGGGGGATTGCGATGGTTCGCTCGACATAAACCAAATATCCAGATATTGTGGGTTAAAAATGGTAGTCGGGCATAGAATGTTTGTGGGGAAATGAATTGGAGAATTGGGGGGATTTAGGGGTAACTCCTCATATAAATCATCTAGGAACCATGGTGGAGAAGGGAGTGCCTCAGGTTCTAGTGGGAAGATATGAATCATATCAATTGATGGGGTAAGGGTATTTATCGGGTCTGTCAGGGGGGTATGATTTTGAATAGGGGCTAGTTGACGACGCCTATATTCAATGGTCATATGACATTGATATGTGAAATGATCAAGGGATTCACATAGAGAGCAAGGACATCTCATACATTTGTTGACTGAGGTTGTGACATAATGGATGTTGGTGACATGAGTTGGGGTGGGTGTTTGTTGAAGGCTCTGGCGTATAGTTGTTAGCGTCTATCGGAATTAAGGTAACGTTGGACAGTGGTGTGTGTAATGGCCATATTCGGAATAGATGGCGCATGTGAATTTGGTTTGCAGTCCTTTATTACTTGTGTTCTATGATATAGTGGCAATAATGGAGGAAGTGACGAGTGGTGGTGGTGCTCGAGGGAGTTGGATGAGATTACATAACTCAGGAAGAGATGATAATTTTTTGGTGGGGTGTTCGTCTTTCTCGCATAGTGTACAAGAAGGTTGGACAAGTGGGGGAAGTGGAGCTGTGGGATCCTTCTTCTTTCTCCTACCCCCATCTATAGCAGGGGGATTAGTGAGTGGGGGTGTAGGGGGTATGGTGGGAGTGAGTATGGAAATCTGCATCAGGATTCCTTCTGTTTGGGGAGGGAGGGATGGTTGAGGAACCATCCCAAGTGGATGTAAATACCAAACTGGGATTGCCAACACCATATTAGGGAGGGTAAGCATTACAATGACCTAGAAAGATTGTACACCTAGTGGGGGGTAAAAGAAAGGGGTTTGGGTAATGTCTTGGGGGACTATTTCCCAAACTGGAATATGACCCTATGGAAGATGAAGAACGGGTCAAGCTGAATTAGTTCCATGGGATTCCTGAGGGAGAAGTTATGTGACTAGTGGGACATTAGGGATGAAAGAGGCCTTAGTGGGATGGAGGTTAGTTTCGGTTGTTGTTCCATTGGAGGATACAACACATACTTGTGCTGAGGGATGGAGGAGTGGTGGTGGTGCTCCATGGTATGTTTCTAGCAAGGATGGGTCTTTGAAGATTTTGGGGCCCATCTCAATGAGGGGATAGGCATCGATATTAATGTAGATAAAAGGGAGTATGTTATCGATGTTGGATGAAGGGTTAGGCTCGTAATGTGATACTTGATCGATGGTAATGATCTTTCCATTATGGGGAAACATCATGGTTCAGAACAAAAAAGAGGTGACAACCTTCATAGCATACATCTAGCTACGACCAAACAAGATATTGTTGTCGAGCAGGGCATCGATAACCTCAGTGTCAATCAGAACGGTTTTTCCCCTAAGATCGACGGGTAGATTTTGGAAGAGTCCTTCGAGGGATGAGGGTCTGCCATCATAGGCTCTTAAGGTAATGGCATATGGTATGAGTTTCTTCCATACAAATTTGGACATGATATAGGTGGATACGCCTTCATCAATGATGCATCGGTGAACTGTAATGTTCTGAATTTTTACATAGATTTGAAAAGAAACAAGGGCAGGGAAGCGAGGTTCTTCGCTATCGAGGTCAAATGTGATGAGTTGGGTATCGACAAGGTTGACTACTCCCAGGGCGGAAAGTAAGGACTTCCAATGGGTGGGACAAGTTTGAAGGAATTCTAAGACTGACATGGCAGCCACATATTGTGCCAAGTCATCGACCAAACTATAATTATGAGCTACCCTAGCTTGAGGATTTTGGACATTCCTATGTAATGGGATGCGAGGAATACGAAGGGGGGTTTCAGTATTAGGGCGAGGAATTATGAGAGGGGGTCCGGTTGTGACTAGAACTAGTTCTGAGGTGGTGGGAGAAGATTCAAGGGGTGTGCTATACTGATGACTGCATGCTTGTAGAAGGACTTCTTCCTCACTGGTAAGGAGGATAGTGCGATCGACAAAGGTGCCCATATTGGGATACTACTCAAACTGTGGTGGGGTAGTCTGCATGTCTGGTTGGGTATTTATGACCCCTTGGTGTGGGATGGGGTTTTGTAGTACAGCTGGGGGGGTTGTTGTACATATTGTTGTGGGGCCTACTGAGGTGCAGGTGGTGCTGAGGAACGTGGTCCATTCACAGAATCTTTGATCCTCTTAAAGTCAACGATTTGGGGGCAATGGTGAGTATAGTGGCCAAACTCACCACAAAGGGCACAAGGGAAGGTAGTCCTAACATTATTGTTGTGCCTTCCTTGATGTTTGTTATTGTTGCCCCCTTGGGGGTTTTGATTCCCCTAGTTTCGATTTCCATCGATAGATTGGTTCTGCTAGGGTTGGTTCTGGTTTCCTCCTGGTCCCAGATTATTATTGTTTCAATTTTTTCTTTTCTTTTTGGTATTGTTCAATTGATGGGGTGGATTTGTCGTGTTTAGCTGTTCAAAATTTTGATATTGCTAAATGGGAGAGGGTTGAACAAAATTAACCCTAGCATGTGGTGGTCCTTGTGGTGGAGCCATAGGCTATTGGGGGCCAGAAAATGGAAATCATGGATTATGTTGAGGTGATGCTCCATAAGGTACATAGAAAGGCATGGTGCTTTCACTAGTGCTTAGGGTATAGGCCGAGGTAGAGGGAGTATCGACACTTGGTTTGATAGGTGGGTGGTTTAGGGGTGTCGGTGGGGGTCCACTTATGGGTGGAGGCGGGGCAACAGGGTATGGTTGTTGATAAGGGGGAGAAGGATAATAAGGGATTCCTCCATATGCCAATGGGTATTGAGGTGTGCCATACATGCGTGGTTGTTGAGGCGGTGTGTTGTGATGTGTAGTGTTACCAATCAATCCGTCTGTTGAGTGACACATCCCAGGTTTGTCTTGGCCAAATGGCATGGGTCTTAGGGTGTCTAGGAGTACCATGTATAGGTATCCGGACTAGGCGTAGATGAGTTTGAACTGTTGGATCTTGCTAATGGATTCTTCTTCAGTCTGGGGGAAGGTGGTGGCCACATCTTTGGCAAGGAGGGAAACAAGTGATTTGAGGAACCAATTGAGACACTATTGGGGGGTAGCATCAGCTTTGCAGAGGCTACGTCACCGATGCCATTTGTGTATGTGGTCGGAAAATTGTGTAGAGGTAGTTTTTTTGAAATCTCAGAGTAGTTCAAGGCCATTCTCATGACAAACAGGTAATTGAAAGAAGGTCAAAAATGCTTTGGCCAAGGATTCAAAAGTTGCTTGGGACCTAGATTTTTCTTGGACATGCCATTTGGCAGATGGGCCAGTGAGTGTACATTGAAATAACCTCAATCGGATGGAATCGTTCATGATGTTTTTCAAAGAGCAACATAGGTGAAATGTCATGATATGGTTGGCAGGATCATCTCCTTCTTTTCCCTCAAACTTGGGGATGTATGAAGGGAGTTTGGTACGCATTGTAGGCCATGTGGGGTTGTGAAATATGGGATCATTGGTGAGTTTAGTCAGATCCGGTATGTTGAGGGAAGCTAAATATTGCATATGGGGTGGTGGCGTAGGATTAGCTCCAGCCATAGTGTGAGTGTTCTGAGTACCTGACCCTTGGAGGGGACTACGTGGGTTTGTAGTTCCCCCTTGAGAGGAAGTTGGCCCCCCACTTCTATGTAAAGGAGAGTGAGTGGAAGGTGCACCTTGGGAATTGTACCCAAGTAAGGTGGAACCAAGCAAAGCTGATCCTGAGATAGTGGCACTCACAAGAGTGTGAGAAGGTGGAGCCGACGAGTTGGAAAGACTAGGAACTCCCCCTAGAATAGGAGGGAGATTTAGCAAGCGTCTGGAATGACGGGGGTTTTGTGGGTCCCCTATGATGTTTGACAAGATGAGTGAGTGTGTACGAATGGTGGTGAGAGAAATAAATAAACAAGAGACTTTGCTGCAATTTTTTGAACTTTACACAATATATATCCAAATCAAATGTAATCAGAAGGGCATCATACATAAAGTGTTTTGATAAAGAAGAATATATGTGGATAGGTGGATTTTGTCTGCGTGGGGGAATAAAGAAAAAAAAATCTCATGTCCTAAAAGACGTAATGTCCTTCCTCTCAAAATAGCACTGGACCTTCCAATAGCACTCGACAGTGGGGTCTGAAGCTACCGGAAGAGAAACTAGTGAAGGATGAAGCAATCAGTTATAATGAGAGGTAGAGGGGGCATATCCCAAAAAAACTGGTGATATTTCACAATAGCCACACAAAATCTGATCAAGGTGCAATTGCAGCCCACAATTTCCACCTGGGTAGATGTCCTAAACTTTGGTCACTAGGTACCCTGGTCAAAGTGCGACATTTAGATTTTCAGCCTAAGAAATGG
>ML777121.1:48845-61438 GCA_009831015.1 Picea engelmannii
GTTAGGTCTAGATCTAGGTCGATGTTTGGTCTTCGAATTTACTCTAAGGCGAGTCCATTAATGGAGGACTGACCAACTTAGTAACGCCTAGGCTTGCCACTGTAGTGAACCACCCACTATGGGCTCGACACTTCGGATAAATCACATGGCTATGAGTGGTTTGGTGTACCCGACACTCGTCCCCATCATAGAGGGAGTCGAGGTGCCATTATTCCCTTCGTGACTATTCTCTTGAGTCTAATTTCACTTGGTCATTTCATTGTGTACGCTTCACGACTCATGCTAGCACTCGGCTTTGTTAAGGCATTTGACTCTGGAGATAGTATTTGTATTTTTGAAGTATCTCCACAGGAACAATAAGTACTCTATTATCCCTATACTACAATTTTAAAAGGATTCTTCTATGGTTTAGGTGCTGTTACTTTGCAGTTTTGCTTTGTGTGAATCCCTTGCGAAATTTAGTTTCTTTTAAAAATCCCTTTGTAAATTTTCTCTGTCTGGTGTAATATATGCTCTCTATGGAATAATTTTCTTTCAATACTCTTTGTGGAATACCATATTTGTCTAGGAAACATGTTCTCTCTGCGAAAAGAAAACTCTATGTATTTAAATACAATGCACTTCATGTTTGTTATTGTCACATACCCACTACCTAAATCGGATGTTTCTAGTCTTCTGCCGAATCAGAAGCCCTAAATATCCATGGAGGCCCAGCATAAGTTGGCCCTTTCTCTCTCTCTCCATTCCCATGTGATTGTGGGTCACGATCACAGTCCAAATAAACACAGTGTATTTTGTATTTCGCGTCTCGACACTACGGTAATGTTAAACCGTTCGGCTATGCAACCGTCGAACCCCGACAGGGCTAGCGACCGACCAATAGGAACAGGCCCTGTAGCACAATTAAGTGGAATACAGGTCGCAGAGGGGGAGGTGCGACGCGGTAGTCGACAGGACAAGAGGGGGCCCCACTTCACACGCCACACTATTCCGGACCCCCCCCCCCCCCCATTAAAGGAAGAATGCCAAGGGGGCTCCAGAATGCATCCTCAGCCGTGGATCTGGGCGGGTGGACTCTGGCCATCCTGATCTTCTCGTCACTTATCTAATTGCGCATTCACGCCCTAGCTTAAAGCCGACATCTCTTCCTCTCATCGGACGGTCATTACAGACCCTGAGATTCCCCGAAGGAATCTCATCCGTTCATCGGGACTTAGCCACATGCTAACGTCTCAACATTATGGGTCGGGATTTATCAAGAAGAGAGCCCGAGTTTTTGTCAACGAAACTCCCGAATCCCCGATCCTCGAAACGGGTAATCTCTCGACACGTTGCCTCCTTAAATCGGACGGTCCACGACTGCTCTGGCGTTTCCACCATGGAAAGTCCCGAACTCTCGTCATCAGGATTCCCGACCTCGCGATTCCCAATTTCTTGAAATGGGAGATCTCACGACACGTGGCCTCCTTAAATCGGACGGTCCACGACTGCTCTGGGGTTTCCACCATGGAAAGTCTCGAACTCTCGTCATCAGGATTCCCGACCTCACAATTCTCGATTTCTCGAAATGGAAGATCTCACAACACGTGGCCTCCTTAAATCAGATGGTCCACAACTGCTCCGGGGTTTCCACCATGGAAAGTCCCGAAATCTCGTCATCAGGATTCCCGATCTCGCGATTCCCGATTTCCCGAAATGGGAGATCTCATGACACGTGGCCTCCTTAAATCAAATGGCTCAGATCTATCCCGGGGCTTTCGCCCCTACACACTGGGGTCTTAACCCTCAGGTAACTCCTGACAGATCCAACGGCTGTCGGGTTTTCTAGCAGAGATATGACGGCTCAGATTGGCTCCTAACCGTGCATTCTTCCACGACTCCCTGGACGTGGAAAGATCAATGGTCTAGATACTCTCATGGACCTTGGAGATCTACGATCCCGAACTCTTCGCTGCCCATGAAGACACAGAGAAACCAAGTCACAAGTGGTAAGGCGTTTAACAACCTACCTTCTCCTACCAATTTAACGGTTGTGGGTGACCGTAGATTTCCCAATGGGATCTTGTCCATCGTTCACCGTCTATCAAAGTTAAGGCTCTTAACCTTCCCACTTCCTCTTACCAAATCTAACGTTCATGAGCGACCATAGAGTTCCTGATGAAATCTCATCCGTCGATTCGTTACTTCATCCTTAGGCGGCCATCTCGGGTTTTTCAAGAGGGTCATTCCTCTTCGTGCAGGGTTACTAAGGCCTTACGCCTTCACATTCTCTTTCCCGGTTCTTGATGGGCTTTTCAAGGAAGGTATTTCTATGGGGAGACTTACTCAGGGTACTACCTGAGGTATGTAAGGATGTCGTCCTCCCGAGAACCAGATGTGAAGTCTGAATTTGATCAATACGCACACAAATAACGAATTCATGAAGACATAAATCATACGTAGTCTTTCCATATAAATATACAACTACTAGTACTGATCAAAATGCTATACAATCATTCTTATAAGGAAATCATTCACGGTTTTAGATCTTATGAGCATAATTATCAGAATAAGCACATATATATATATCAAGATGCCAGTTGAAAAACACCTATCAGAGATAACACCAGGGTCAAGCAACTGCTGAGAGGGGTGCTCATTTCCACCCAACCGTAGGCTTAGCGACTCCCAGTGGATTTACCACTAGCCACCCCGAGTTGAGACCACAATGCTGTGAGACTCCGTCTTTGTTTTCCAGTGACCAGGAGAGAAGGTTGCAATCCTTCCTCTCTGCTATCACTCACTCTGCATATTGCCAGATTTCTCGACTCTCGTCCGCCCCCAATCGCTTCTACCCCATGCCTTGTCCTCCTGCGAGGTTGTGTGTGGCACGATTACCCTCGCGCTGGTCAGGCCTAACGGCTCTACGGATGGGCATTTCACCTCCCATCCCTCATTAAACCATCTAACTACTATCTTGCGAGACATTTAATTCAGGGCCAGTGAGCCGCTTTTGGTTCTCCGGGCCAGTGGAGTCCAAATACGGTATCAATTCTCGGTGGAAGTTAACGCCACCTTTCCAGGTGCCCTCCACTGCCATCGTGGTCTCTTTTGAGCACATCCCCTCTCAACAGTTCTGCAATATAAATTCATAATGTTATTTAAATTCATCGACCTTCTTCATCAGGTCCATCCACATCATACATTCACATTTTCATCATGCTTTAGCATGGTAATTCCTATTTAGGATTAATTACAAATTTGGGGGAAACATGGTGTTACAATTCCCTCCCCCTTAAAGGAATACCCTCCTCGATGTTCTTTCTCAAAACACATGTCATGCCTTTCTTATTCGGCCACTTCAGAAGTCTTGATCTTCATCATCTTCCTTCAATAATTCCTGGACAACAAGTACATTAATTCACAATTTTGTGCAAAAACATCTTACTGATGTTCAAATTTCAAATGAAAAAAAAATTTCATATTCTTAGCTCAATACTTATCTGTGCAGTTCGTGGATCTATATCCACATGGAAATTTTGTTATCCATGCTCATCGTCCTCCGTGACGTACCCATTGGATGCATAATTCCAATTCAATAGCTCACAAAAGCCATCATAATTTCATCTTTCTTTCCAAGGTTTTCCCCTCACAGGAAACTACCCTGTGTGTGCATTATTCCAATAGTTTTCAAAATTTATTAAGGTCTCCTCTTCCTTGCGGTCACTCACCCTCCAGGCCCAGGCTCAGGCATCCCCTTCACTATTATACAGTCCCTCAGGTGATCCATCTTGCCCTGCCAAGGTTTTCTTGCACAGGAAGAATTTTAGAGACTCTATCAAGTCTTACAGTCGAGGCGTCCCTCGTACTTGCTCTGCCGAGGTGTCCCTCCGGCTGGTGTTACCTCAACACAATTTTATTTTCAGGCGATCATGACTCATCACAGGGTTTTCATGGCTCAGTAGTAGTCATGTTCATCACCTTCAGTTTTGACATCCTTCAATTGTTCCTTTTTGAACATGTATTTTCTTCTCACCTGTATCACAAGTATGCAAAATTCATGAGACATCATTATCAATTCTAACTTTCAAAATTTTATTTGCAAACCTGTCACCCACAGATTTGTCCATTCTCACAATTTCTTTTCATATTTGTTCCACGCAGGAACCAAATTCATAATTATGGTGCTTTCCTTCCCATAACATTTTTGGTCAGCAAGAAATTGGCCTTCCTTATGGCCTTACAACATTGCCATATCCAAGACTCCTTCTTCCTAGATTCATTCCTCAGCTAAACAAGTTGTCAGTTTTCATGTACTTACATTTTATTGCACATTTACAACATCGTCACAACAATTTTAGAATTGTGCATACTAACAATCAAATTCATTTTCTCAAAAGGAAACAACATCCCTTATAGTTTGGCTCAGCAGGAAATCGGTCTTTCCTATGGGCTTACCTTACTGCCATATCCATGACCCTCTGCTTCCTGCAATTCCTTCCTCAATCATCCAAACAAATTGTTAGATTTTCCATGTACATATATATATATATATATATATATATATATATATATATATACATATAACTATATATTCAAATGTAATTCAACATTCCAAGGAGTTTGAACAACTGTGCCACTATCCTTGGCCACATTCGTACCCAATGCATTCTTGCATCGATTTCAAGTTCGTCACACTTTAGGACCGGTTCTTGGTCATGGGGTGTTGGGATTTAACCAATCCTCTCCTGATATGGTTACTCGTTTTCATTCATTCTTACAACAGAATCCACGCTTCCTGTTATAGGCCGATCACAACCCCAAATTAGTACATATTAAACTTACAAGTTTCTCATGAATGGGCCCACGCATTATGCCTTCATTAATAACCATGGTGCCAATACTCATGGACACCCACATCTGATTTTCTCTACCACCTATTCCTTGTGAGTAAAAAAAAAAAATGTTGGAAGGTCCTCCTTCCTCAATGAGGAATCCATCGTTTGTCTTTTATGCAAATATGCATTTCCTGGAAGTAATTCCAGGCAACGTGCTATCTATGAGCGCTTTTGTTTCCGATCGTTCCTTGATCGATCCATGTGTTCATGAAATATCAGTTCATGAATTCTTCTGAGGGTTACAACTAGTGGTTACTACCAGAGGTTCATACCTCCATTCAGGTTCTCTTTCCCGAACCATTCCCTGCTCATGTATCCAAGGCATACAACTGCCCTTTCAATTTTCAGGTATAACATGCAATGATAAATATTTCGGAAGGGGTTCTTACCCAATCCCTTCATACCCTGTGCCACACAGGCATGAATATCTTTATACCTGTTCTTGGTTGCTTGCACCCTTTCTCTGTCCTCTACCTTATCAGTAGTACTTTAGTGGGATTTCCACAGTCCCATCAATAACCTTTCATCCGCAGCCTTTCCATGGTCACCCTCTGCTTGAGGTTGTTCATTATTGGCAACTGTCTTTCTCAACAGTTCCAATATTATTCCTTTCTACACATGACATACACCATAGGCATATTAATCGTCATGTAAATTGAAATGCAAATATCATAGCGTTTAATTAATAAAAACATTTCCAGGCATGTCTAGCATATCCGTATGCACTTCATCCCATTATCCTTAATGTTTTTCATGCGTGTAACACAATAGTTCTCAATTGTTTTCACAACATTACAACCATAATTACTATGGCATCAAAGCATTTTCGTTCATCAATGTACTGGCTTTCTCATCCCATAGAAGCGTGATGCACAGTCAAGGAAGGAATTGAGGGCTCTCCCCTTCTTCCAATTCTTTCTTCATCGCCTGGGGCTTTTCATCCCAGTCAAGTTATCTCTAAGGTCTCACTGCCTTTCCTTAATCAAAGCTTCAACCAAGATGTATCAATTAAATGTACCCAATTATTCAGTTAATCATACTCAGGGGTTTACTGGCCTCTTATCAACCAAACTGGTTTCCACAACTGCTCCTTTTCTGAGCAGCCCTTGTTTATGTTCATCCTAACTCTTAGGATACTTCAACATGCTTTAATAGCAACTATCTACTCCTAATGAATCAAGAACGTGTGCATCCTACACACTTCCATTAGGTTATCAGAATGGTCAATATTCAATTATTAGTCTTCTATTACTTACATGATTTTTCCAAAAAATGTAATCCAGGATTCTTATACATGGATAGGCCTTTCAGCCCATTGTCCAACCCTTCAACAATTATCAGGGGTGTGACTCTGTTCCTCTGATAGAGACCTTATATAGTTCCTCCACCAGGAACTCCTTCAACATGCAACTTCCTTGTTGCAGTTCCATCACCACCTCTGATGGCCTCGAACTTGAGTTAGCTTTTTAGTGGTCTACCAACTATCCCCTTAAGGAATATAACATGCATATTTGTTAACTTACATCTATGATGTACTTAACCGATTTCATAATCCCAAACCTTTATGTAGCTATCATAGTTATCTTTCATAGCCTACATACATTTCCATTTTTAAAATTAGTCATCTCAGGATTGTTCACCATCCTTCTCATGTGATCTGCAAAGGCATAAACTTTTGCCTCTTATCATGACAACAGAGCATTCTTGCTCGTTTACTCTTTCCTTTAATTTTACTAGATTTTCCTGGGGATATGGAGTACATTCCCTTTAATCTATCCTTCAAGACAGATCCTTCACGACTCTTCAGAACGGAGTCAACCATGCATCCATGGTATTCATTCAATTTTTTTTTGGCCAGTGTAAGTCTTGCCTCACGGTTCACTCATCAGGGCCATCATGTTGGGCCTTTAGTATATTTATACTCCTACATCACACATGTGCATAACTTGCACGTTCTATATATCATTCATACCCCAATGGTATGAGTATCAGGCTTCTTAATAGGAAGCTCCTCGGTGCATTAAACTTATGAACTATTCATCATACTGGCTTACACCCTCTCCTCACGCGACCACCGGCGGTGACCACGATACGAATTTAAAAGGTGCTTCACATTTCGCGATTTCGTAATTCCCATTGCAAGGAATTCTATTCCCTTGATTTCTCGAAATCCAAAAACCCGAAAAAACCAAGGCTAAGGTTTTATTGGCTCTTTCATCTACATGACCCTTTGCTCATAATCTAGGGTCAATTCTCAGACATGCGTTAGGATCCCGTATTTCGGCGAATCCATGGACAACTCTCCATTGTTTCCCATACTTGTATTCTATGCGGGCTGACGAGTCTGGATCCCACATTCCAGACCTCTTCGTAAATCATCGGTCCTGATTAACTCGGTGATTTACCTGGCACGACTTTGGGAAGTCTACGCTTCCATTTTCCCATAGATGACACCTCGAAGCTCTAGATCAACGACTCTCGTTGATTCCAATCTAATGGATATTATTCCTCCTGAGCTTATGAGTGATGAGAGTTTATCACCCTTATCCTCCCCGTTGATTAATTAGGTCTAACGGTCGCCAACGACTTTCCAACCGACGGTTGTGATTATGTCGCGATTTCACATTTCACGACTTCGAGACTTCTATTATGGACAACCTCGAATCCTTTGATCTCCAGAATTGTGAAATTTTCTCTGGACGATCAATGGTCCAATTTTCTCCTTGATCATTGGCTATGATCTTTTTGCGAATTTCTCATTGCCTCTCCCAAGCCTTTTGGTCTTGTGAAATTCCAGTATCTCCTTGCAGCTAACCAGTGTGCTACTTCCTGAGATCGAACAACCCGAAATGTTTATGTTCTTTCTGAATGGATCTCGACTCTAGATCCCATCCAGTCTTCAAAATTCTTTTCTGAAGTATTTCTCCTACTATATCTTCTAATATTTTGAAGTTACTTACAGGACTAATCTCAGAGTCCTAACTCATACGGGTGTTACCCTCTCTTTATGGAAACGACCAACAAGGGTCACTCTTGGGAATTAGCAACAATCCCAAAGGACTCCTCAAACAGGTTATCCTCACTGTCGATTCTAACCATTATAGGTTAGGTAAATCTGACCTTACATATTTTCACTAGTCCTCTCATTCATGAGGAATTATATGTTCAGAGTTTAGTTTCTTAATAAAACAATGGTCATAACTTTCTAAGGATCCTACTAGTCCTTACCGGATTTCCCAAACCATGAAGGGGTTCTTCCTTTGGGTATTAATCCTTACCTAACTAGCCATCTTAATCGCAAGAGACTCTACCTACTTTAGTAGGTAGCCATCATTACATTAAAGCCGAACAACTCAGTTCATGTCCCTTGTCTGGCTCATGCAGCTTCGTAGCACAATTTATTCCTCCTCTGTTATTGGCACTTAGATCTTATCAGTAATAATGATCTTTGCATCCCTACTCCTATGAGAATAGTTACCTTTTTAACAGAGGGGTTATAGAAATTTCCAAATTATGATTTCATTATGCAGTCCTTCTCCTTAAAGATAAACACAGATAAAAATATCTTCTAACACGACTCGTGCCTGAGCCCAAGTAGGCCAAGTGTTGTAACCATGCTCTGATACCACTTTGTCACATACCCACTACCTAAATCGGATATTTCTGGTCTTCTGCCGAATGAGAAGCCCTAAATATCCATGGAGGCCCAATGTAAGATGGTCCTTTCTCTCTCTCTTCGTTCCCATGTGATAGTGCGTCATGATAACAGTCCAAATAAACGCAGTTTCTTTTGTATTTTGCGTCTCGGCACTATGGTAATGTTAAACCGTTCGGCTCTGCAGCCACCGAACCCCGACAGGGCTAGCGATGGGCCAATAGGAACAGGTCCCGTCGCACAGTTAAGTGGAATACAGGTGGCAGAGGGGGAGGTGCGACGCGGTAGTTGACAGGATAGGAGGGGGCCCCACTTCACACACAACACTATTCCGGAACCCCCCCATTAAAGGTAGAATGGAAAGGGGGATCCAGAATCCACCTAAGCGTCGTTGATCATGGTGAATTGATCTCAACCATTCGAGAGTTGCGCATCCAATTCCTGAATGCCCCCCCCCCCCATTAAAGGTAGAATGGCAAGGGGGCTCTGGAATGCATCCTCAGCCGTGGATCTGGGCGGGAGGACTCTGGCCATCCAGATTTGCTCGTCACTTATATAATTGTGCATTCACACCCCAACTTAAAGCCGACATCTCTTCCTCGCATCGGACGGTTGTTACAGACCCTGAGATTCCCCGAAGGAATCTCATCCATTCACCGAGACTTAGTCACATGCTAACGTCTCAACATTATGGGTCGGGATTTATCAAGACGAGAGCCCGAGTTTTTGTCAATGAAACTCCCGAATCTGCGATCCCCGAAACGGGTAATCTCTCGACACGTTGCCTCCTTAAATCGGGCGGTCCACAATTGCTCTGGGGTTTCCACCATGGAAAGTCCCGAACTCTCATCATCAGGATTCCCGACCTCACGATTCTCGATTTCTCAAAATGGGAGATCTCACGACACGTGGACTCCTTAAATCGGACGGTCCATGACTGCTCCGGGGTTTCCACCATGGAAAGTCCCAAACTCTCTTCATGAACATTCCCGACCTCGTGATTCCCAATTTCCCGAAATGGGATATCTCACGACACGTGGCCTCCTTAAATCGGACGGTCCATGACTGCTCCAGGGTTTCCACCATGGAATGTCTCTAACTCTCATCATCAATATTCCCGATCTCGCGATTCCCAATTTCCCAAAATGGGAGATCTCACGACACGTGGCCTCATTAAATCGGATGGCTCAGATCTATCCTGGGGCTTTTGCCCCTATACACTGGGGTCTTAACCCTCGGGTAACTCCTGACAGATCCAACGACTGTTGGGTTTTCTAGCCGAGATCTGACGGCTCAGATTGGCTCCTAACTGTGCATTCTTCCACGACTCCCTGGACATGGAAAGATCAACGGTCCAGATACTCTCATGGACCTTGGAGATCTATGGTCTCGAACTCTTCGTCACCCACGAAGACACAGAGAAACCAAGTGGTAAGGTGTTTAACACCCTACCTTCTCCTACCAATTTAACGATCGTGGGTGACGGTAGATTTCCCAACGGGATCTCATCCGTCGTTCAGCATCTATCAAAGTTAAGGCTCTTAATCTTCCCGCTTCCTCTTACCAAATCTAACAGTCATGAGTGACCACAGAGTTCCCGATGAAATCTCAACTGTCGATTCGTTACTTCATTCTTAGGCGTCCATCTCGGGTTTTTCAGGAGGGTCATTCCTCTTCGTGCAGGGTTACTAAGGCCTTATGCCTTCACATTCTCTTTCCCGGTTCTTGATGGGATTTTCAATGAAGGTATTTCTATGGGGAGATTTACTCAGGGTACTACCTGAGGTATGTCAGGATGTCGTCCTCCCGAGAACCAGACGTGAAGTCTGAATTTGATCAGTACGCACACAAATAACGAATTCATGAATACATAAATCATATGTAGTCTTTACATATAAATATACAACTACTAGTAGTGATCAAAATGCTATACAGTCATTCTTATAAGGAAATCATTCACAGTTTCACAGCTTATGAGCATAATTATCAGAATAATCACATATATATATATATATATATATCAAGATGCAAGAGGCAAAACACTTATCAGAGATAACACCAGGGTCAAGCAACTGCTGAGAGGGGTGCTCGTTTCCACCTAACCGTAGGCTTAGCGACTCCCAGCGGATTTACCACTAGTCACTCCCGAGATGAGACCACGATGCTGTGAGACTTTGTCTCTATTTTCCAGTGACCAAGAGCGAAGGTTGAAATCCTTCCTCTCTACTATCACTCACTCTGCATATTTCCAGAGTTCTCCCCTCGCGTCCACCCCCAATCGCTTCTACCCCACGCCTTATCCTCTTGCAAGGTTGTGTGTGCCACGATTACCCTCACGCTGGTCAGTTCTGACGGATCTACAGATGGGAGGTTCACCTCCCATCCCTCATTAAACCATCTAGCTACCAGCCTGCAAGACATTTAATTCAGGGCCAGTGAACCTCTTTTGGTTCGTCGGGCCAGTGGAGTCCAAATATGGTATTAATTCTCGGTGGAAGTTAACGCCACCTTTCCAAGTGCCCTCCACCGCCATCGTGGTCTCTTTTCAGCACATCCCCTCTCAGCAGTTCTACAATATAAATTCATAATGTTATTTACATTCATCGACCTTCTTCATAAGGTCCATCCACATCATACATTCACATTTTCATCATGCTTTAGCATGGTAATTCCTATTAGGATTAATTACAAATTTGGGGGAAACAAGGTGTTGCATTTATCTCCTCTATCTATGCATTGAATATTCTTTGAAGAATAGTTTCCTTTGCATATATAACATAACATACTCTCTATGGGATAATATATATTTACAGTATGTGCTTTATGTGAAGAGCATCCTCTTTCTATGCATCATGCTTCTCTGTGGGGAAAGTTCTTTATAACATAACTACTCTCTGTAATCTTTATTCGTGTTGGTTTTTAGAATACACATAGTAAATAGAACCACGACTTTTTTTCAGGGTTACTATGTAAGAAGACACCGTAAATACGATACGTGGGTGAAGGTCGATATTGAATGCAGTTAAGGCATTGGGATTTCTGCCAATCTCGAACCTGGTTGTAGCCCATGAAGCTTCTTGTATTAAACCCTTTAATACAGTTCTTTGTAAGGTTAAATTCATATTCGAGGTTCCATCTACTTCTTTTATCTAACAAAGATATTCGTCTAAACTGATAAAAAATTCTAAGTCAATCACAGGTAAACCAATAGTAATCCTTACTATTATTTTACCCACCATAGTTAGTTTTTCGTCTGAGTAAAGTAGGAATCATTGTCAGTATTTTCCTCTGTATAAAAAAGGTAACTCTGTTTTGTTTTAATTGTTCAATCTAGACTTGGTTTCCAACTTCATGACTGTGAATTCCTTTCATTCTGTTTGGTCCATCTAAAAATGATTTTGATAAAGTACTTATGAATCATTCCCCTGATTAATTGTTTATAATTTGTTGATAATATTTATCATTATGGATTCCGTAAGGAGGAAAGTAACTTATTATCACTACTTTATTAAATATTTCCTTGTAAGTTTCCTTAATGGTTAGAGTTTTGTGATTCCTCTCTCTATATATATTCTCTGTATTTTAGATTCTTAATGTTTTTGAGAACATGGACATGGATTCTAAAACAACAAAGTTTTGTATTAAAAGTATGTTCTTCTTTCTTTCAATTGATAATTGCAAAGTTTATGCATGGATATTTAAATTAATGATGGGTCCCTTTTTCTTTACGAGGGAACCCATAAGATGGTTACGGATCCACTCCTCCTCCTTGATCGTGGATCGACTACTTCAGAAGGAAACAAAGACAATCAGATATTCATCGGCATCGAGGATAAGTTGTGTTTTAACTTGTTTTATTTATTTCATTAATTAAATCCTTGAGTACTTGTAAAGATGCTAATACCCTCACTTTATTTCTCTTGCAGGTTGGGCATAACAATGCACTTAATGATGTAAACTTCTTGTGACCAAAAGGTATTTGAGTTCCATGTTCTACCTTCATCGATACATGCACACATTTTCTTTGGTTACAGAGAGTTTCTATGTAGAATCCTTTAAAG
>ML777121.1:75374-131268 GCA_009831015.1 Picea engelmannii
TCTGCTTAGTTTCTGCAGATCTGACGGCTGTCGACCTTTTTAGAAAATTGAATGGGATCCAACAGGTCTTTTGCTCGATTGTCCTCAACCTCGAACTTTATTTTGACTAGATCTTCCCTTTGTCATTCTTCATCGATTGACCTGCTTAGACTGCAACTTATTTCTTCCGCTCGACCTCGACCATCTTCCTATCAGGTCGACTACCCTTCATCACTCTGCTTGGATATTGCTCTGTCATCATCTAGCTTCTTCTGCCATAGACGATTGCCATCAATGACAACCGTGACATTCTGCATCCCTGCTATTTCCATATTTCCAACATAGTGGTATTCTCCACAATGTCCCACAACTTGTTTTCTTGCAAAAGCAAGATCATCCTCTCCTTCCAAGCACCAAAATTTGCTACCCCATCAAGTTTGTCCTCAACTCTCAAACCAGTTGCCATTGACCCTTTTTCCGCTAAAAATAACAAGTTCAAAAATCTTCCCTGTGAAGTGACTGCTATCCCAACTTTTTATCTGTTGAAATCTCGGCTTCCCTTCAACTCAGCTCTGACACCATGTTAAAATTTCAGACCCCAACCCAGTTTCAGTCTCACTGATTTTCAGCCAATGTTAAATGCCCAAACCCAGTTTTGTATCAACAATTAAATACTTAGCAAAAAAATAAACTTCAGAACTGAAACATGAGGATTCTGAACATCGTTTTAATTGTAGAAATAAAATATCAGCAGTATGCAAAACTCATAAAGTTATAGACACAAGAATTTTCGGTCTAACATCGACCCTGGAAAAACCCACAAGGGGAAAACCAGTGAGAGAGGGATTTTTATTATTATTGAGCTTCTGAGAAATTTATTTTACAACATATTCATCTTCAGAAATTTACACAAACTTATCTGGACTTTCATTCACAAAAATCCTTCTGAATAGTCCTGGAAAAAGCTCCTCAATTTTTGTGCCAAAAATCCATACAACTGTACAGTTGTCCCAACAATAAATGTTGTACAGACTGTCTCAAAATTAGTGCCAAAACTCTGCTAAGTCTGTACGAAATATGAAACAGGAACAACTCCTTCAAAACCGTGTTATACATCACTCAAAATTTGTGTCAAAACTATACAGATTGTATAGAATTTCACCCAGAAATTTATGACAGTAGTTGCCTTGATTTCTGTGCCATTAAATGACTATATGTAAGCCTTGGGATGCATGCCAAACTTCTCAGAAATACTTCTGCTCTCTCCCTCGATTTCTGTGCATAAAAATTGGTTGTACGACCTCTAGAAATCCGTACCGTATGGTCTGCATTAACTGATGTACCTTGTCTTGAAATTTGTGCTAGCTTGCTACCTTGGGATGTGCGCCCAGCTCTACAAATGTTGCCTCTTCTTCAGCTCGACCTCTCTCTCTTTCTCTCTCTTGCTCTCTCAACAAGAAAATGAATGAATAACCCACAATGGGTGTACCCACTTGCCCTAATCGATCTCATGAGGGAAGGTGAGGGGTTTTCTAATCTAACGGTTGAGATTAGATTAAATGAGTGGTTGAGATTTGGTGTCTCTTCATTCACCCTCACTTTAGTCATAAAGTCACCTTTTAATTTGCATCTCACAAATTAATTGAATAGGACCCACATTAGGCACTTTCTCCCCCTTAGGCGCCTAGGGAAGAGAAACACTTGCCTTGGTACTTTATTTAATTAAAAAATTTTAACAGGAAACCTCTCTCTGTAGGCACAACAATTTTATTTCTAAATCCTATAGAGGTATACATACCCTACCCCCTATAGATTTGACCATATGACCTCCAAGAAGGAAACACATATTCTTAACCATTAAAAACACATGTATATCAAGATTTCACCTACATTAACATACATGTATGTTATTATATAGATCTAATCAACTATTTTTTTAGCATGCAAAAATAAAACCTTTTAAAAGAATCATTTCTCATAATTATTTTATTATTTTGTAGGTATAGGGAACACTTTTAGATTGAGAACTCTCTTATTTTTAATAATGTTTCTTTGGTAATTTGTTAATTTTTTTTAGTTATTTTGGAAAAAATATTTTATTTTAACAAAAGTGAATAGAATAAAAATCATCGAGAATTTATATGTAATATAGAAGAAAAACATAGGTTATATTTAACGTTATCATAAGACTACAATGTAAAGTGGGAGGAGCAAAAATTTTATTTCGTACTATGTAATAGGTGGGTTGGAAGATGACATTGCCATTTTGTTGCATAAAAAGTGTAATAGGCACTTTTCATATTTGGGTTTATTAAATTTTCTTAGTACCATTTAATAGGTGGCTTAGAAGATGACATTGTCATTTGGAGGCATCAAATGTGTAGGAGACACTTCATATGTTAGGATATTAAATGTGTAGCATAGTCCAAATTTTATTAGTTAGATACTAGGCAACAAGTGAGTTACAAGATAACATTGTTATTTGAATGTATCTCATTTGTAGTAGAAACTTTTGATATTGACAATATTAAATATTTATTATTTATTATTTATTGTAAATTTTGATAGTTTTATTTTAATAAATTGGAGTTGAGAGCTATTAACATAAGTGTTTAGTTAGTATATGTTTTACTAAATTTGTGCTACTAACTAAAATAAAAAAAAAACAGGAAAATAATGGTAACACAAAAATAATTGTACAGATATGAATACCAATGATATATGTTACCTGTCTATGAGGTACCATAGATTTTTCATTTTTGGATACACCATTGTAATCCCAAGGCTGCAAGTTAAAACCATGTAAACCATACTGGATGATTTTTGTAGTGGACTTATAGACTGAGTTTGATCATGATCAGTCTCCTTATGTCCCTGTCTCACTGTGGATTATATGTTGTAATGCTTGTTTTTCTTGGTCTTGGATGTTTGTAATTTTGTTTTTGGCAAAGGTTTTTTAGCAGACTTGCAGAAGATATTCAATCAATTCATTGAGGGGATACATAGTCACGTCGAAGAGGGGAAGATAAGCCTTTGTCTCCTTACTCTCTTTGTGGGATATAAGGGTAATACAACGAAGTTGTCAGATGAGTTGCTTTAGTAGTAGCTCCAACCAAGTCGTCTATTATCTATTTTCCCAAGTTGATTGGTATCTTGGAAACCATTTTGTAGAGGATCTTTCCTTGCAAGATCCAAGTAAGAGCCCATCTATTTGTACAATATCTTGAATTGGTGGCAATAATGTTTCCACTCCAAACCTAATTGTCTAGAGATCTATATATTAAAATAGGTCAGATGAATAAGCTCTCTATTATAAGCATTAGTGTAGTTTAGTTGCTTTCATTTTTCTATTGTTCCCTTTCAAGTTTTGATTATATGATTTTAGTTGAGTAATTCTTTGTTAATGTTAGTTGAAATTTTTGCTTCACTAGAATAAGTTTTATCATGAGCATTAGTTTAGAATTTCATTTCAATTTTTCATTTTAGAATTTCCTTTCATAGGTTAGATTGCAATTTTGGCTTTGTTTCAGTTTATTTTCTCTTTCTAGGAAGGGATAAGGCTTTACTTCTTATTCCTTCTCCTATCATTTGATGTTTTTGTTTGAGATTTTTTTAGGTCTATAGGTTGAGATTATGGGGTTCTCACATCCTCTCAGGAAGAGCATGTTTCCAAACTTGGATCATGTTGTTAGCTCTCTAGGAGGTACCCTAGAGTTTTCATTTTTGGCTACACCATTGTAAGCTAAAGTATGAAAGTTAAATCCATGTAAACCATAATGGATAATTTATGTAGTGGACTTCCAAACTAAGTCTGATCATGATCAATCCCCTTATGTCCCCGTCTCACCATATCTCATCATGGATAGGATTGGAGGTTGTGGAATGGATGTATTGGGACACGTGATTGGGTGAAGCCACATGTCTTATTTATGGGTGATTGTAGTTTGTTTTTCTTAGTATGTCCCATGTCATGCACACCGATGTCTTCCCACTTGGTTATCTTATATTGAGTCTCTAGGCATACCTTGGACATGGTGCATTATCATTTTTTTTTCCCAAAATGGTAGTCTAACAATTTTTTAATCAGTTCACGTTTTGTATGCAGTGTACGTTTTTTCATGTAGAGGTCCCCAAGGGAAAAATATAACATGGGTTCAAAATGATCCAAAAGAGATCATGAGTAAAACCCATGTTGTAAAATTATGATTTACAAAATATTAAGGGAATTTTCAACATTCCACTTATTTTCATGTAGTGCACGTATTTTGAGGTAGTGGTTCCCCAATGTAAAAATACAACATGAGTTAAGAGTGACTAGAAAAACATCACAAGAAAAAATCATATTGTAGAATTTTCATTGATGGAATATTGTGGGAGATATTAGGTCTCCCAAGAGAAAATTGCCCTACTTCTTCTACAAAATAGTGGGAAAAATTTTAGAAGGTCAAATGGTCAAGGAGTGGAATGTTTGGGGTATTATAGAATTGGAATAATTTTGGCAAGTCAAAGATTCTTTCTCCACATGCAAAATAATTAATTTTATTAAAAAATGTTATATTTCCAAGCAAACTCGTTAATTTAACCACTAAATGACTAAATTATCCTCTTTGGGAAAAATTGCAACTACTCATTAATTGTTTTGACAATTCAAACTAGTCATTGGAAGGAAGAATAGTCAATGTGGAAAAAATATAGTCATTATGAGAAATTGTCCCTAAGTTTATTTCCTCCACTAAATAAATTGGTCAAGTCATTTTTAAATGGATTTATCACATTTTTTTACCAAGATTGATGTAATAAAAAAAATAAGGTCAGGTGGTTTAGCCTCCAACTAATTGTAGATGTGAAAACCAAGAATATTATTTTTAATGGGGGAGTTAGAAACTACTCGTTGAGAATTTAACTATATAAGGCTAGCTACTTCTCTTAGTTTTTGTTGTTGAAATTTTGTAAGACCATAATGCTATTTTACAGAACTCAATTCTCTTGTGTCACTGTGGATTATATGTTGTAATGCTTGCTTTTCTTTGTTTAGGAGACTTGCATAATATATTTAATAAATCCATTGAGGAGATACATAGTCACGTGGAAGAGAGGAAGATAGGCCTTCATCTCCTTACTCTCTTTGCGAGATCCAATGGGTAATACACCCAAGTTGTTGGATCAACTCCTTTGGGAGTAGCTTCAACAAAGTGATCTATTATCTCTTTGACCCAAGTTTTTTTTTTGTTTGTTAATTTGTGCAGGACCTGCGATTAACCTGTGGCTTGAGAAACCGCGACTCAGGGGCATCTAAGCCGTCAAAATCACCCAGGGATAGCACCCGGCCTGAGCCACACCAACCCTTAACATGGTTGGATTTTTTGTCCCCGCAGGTTTTGAACCGATGACTTTAACATCACAGAGTGGCTTAACAACACACTCCGTCACCGACTGTCCTACACCTCRGGGACATCTCTTCGACCCAAGTTGATTAGTATATTTGAAACCATTTTGTAGAGGATCTTTCCTAGAAATATACAAGGAAAAACCCATCTATCAGTAAAATATATAGCATTAGGGGCAATAGTGTTTCCACTCCAAAACCAATTTTCTAGAGATATATCAGGCCAATCTTAAGCTTGTAAGGCCATAATCACACAAACGAGAGACATCATAAGGTAAGAATTAAAGGTAAGAAAAAAATCTCAATTTCCTCGACCATTTTGATTATAAATATTCTCAATCATATTTTATTACAAAAAATACAAAAGAAAACATACCCTACCTTTGTGTTTCAATTTTATCTTGATTAGACTAGTAGATCTTGGGGTACTTTCCTTGTGGGATTTCTCTATACTCCAAGATAAATATTATCTTTTGTTAGTTGGTTTATTGAACATATTTTACAAAGGTTTATTTGATAATAAGTGTGCAGCTCTATAGTAAAACAACAAGTGAACAATTAAGATCTACACTTGGTGGACACTTTAAAAGGGTGTATTTTGTGAGTTTTACAATTCCAAAACCTTTAATTTCAATTCCATATTTGATTTACATTCTATATATTTATTTATGTTCACTATATAGCTTTTTTTTTTTTTAAGTAAGAAGTATATATTATATATATGGTGCTTGCTAGAGCAGAAAATGTTTCCAAAATACAAAATGAAACTGGCTGTAATTACTGGACTGCCCCAACAGAGGGGAAACCAGTCCAGCCAGCCCCCATTCAGATGTCTTAGTCAGTTGTTGATGCAGCAAAACACAGAAAGTCCAGCCTATAAGCCAACTAGTCCGAGAACCTATGAAATTGGAGGCATAACAAAAGAGAACTAAACACCTGGAGAAAATCCCAACCATGTGGCATGGAGTTCTTCTGCCCACGGTTCTGCATCAGTGTTGATCGGCTGATCGTCCCCACATTTCTCCTTGCTCACCTAACGCTCCTTGTTCTCCACTGGGTCGCTTTGTTCCGCTGTTCTCTTCCTCGTTGCTGCCTGTCGCAGCACGCCATCCATTTCAGCATCAAGTGCCTCCCCCATAGGAGTGCCAGAGGGGTCCGAGGAAAGCTCCGAGTGCATGGCCAAGAGGATATGTAAAAAGGAGTCAACATTGGCTTCGGTGGCCTGCAAACGAAACTTGAGGTCCGCCACCTCTCTTCGGAGCTCGAAAACTAGATCATACAAGATGCCCAAGCGTTCTCTAAAGTGCTCGCCATCGGGTTGGGTCGCAGTGTGGAGACTTAGTCGCTTGGAGTCTGCAAATGCCAGTGGTGCACTTCTCCAGGTGCTCGAGGATGCAGGGAAGGACATGGTCGCGACGAATTGCATTCGGGGGTCCTGAGGACAACGCTGAAATGGAGGCGACGCTCGTGGGAGGGTGGCCATGGAGTGTAGGATCAGAGACGGCTGTGGTGGTGGGGTGGCTGCAGAGCGACGACGAACCGACTGCGCAGGTGGAGGGGAGGCAGTAGGGGACGAAGACTGGGGGTGTACGGAGGAGCCAGTCATCGGGGAGGCTGAAAGCGAGGCAGGAGGTCTGCGGGGCTTCCAAGGTGTGCCCCGCTTTGGCTTACCTCTAATTCACTCTTTCATGGATGCAGGTGAGCCGGTTTGGCCAGGGACAAACCAGAATTGCAGATAGACAATGGCGAACGTGCTAGGACGTGCCTGGTTGCGCTTGCCTCGTGAAGGGAGGAGCCCTTCAGTTCGCAAGCCTGGTGTAATGCCGAAAATCACAAGCCAAGCCATAATACAAAGTGAGGAGGAACAAAGGATGGCGTTAATGCCCCTTACGCAGCCCATCAATTCCAATTTAAACGCAATTAATCCCCCAGGTCGGCATTGTATTGCAGCACGGGCCGGTCACGTGGCTCCGTACTGCCTTGCATCATGTCCGGTCTCTCCTTTCGCCACGGGGACTCCACTAACACCCCATCTGCGGGTTCACTATATAGCTTAAACACAACCCAAAAATTCAATTTTTTTGTTCTAGCAAATATTGGGTTTTGACTCTAGGGGGATTTGAACCCCAATTTTGCAAAATTAATTTTCAACTTGAAAGAAATTAAATTTATAGCATATATGAAGGTTATTGGGCTTAGTAAAAACTTATACTTCACTTCCCTAACCATACCACCCACAAATCTAGTGAGCTAGTGCATTTTTGCACCTGAGGGAGGCCCAAAAAGACCATTTTCCTTGGTGTTTTATGTGTTTCACCGTGTTTTGCATGTCTGATTTAATAGGAAAACAAAAAAATTACAATTTTTTAGACACTTTGTTCAAGGTACTCACACAACTAGTCATCTGGAAAAGTGGTAAGATCATTTTCCCTTTCTCTTGTACTTCATTTTTAACATTTTTTGGAGACCAAGGAGTAAGATTAGCTGCTTGTTTGGTCATTTTATTTTTTGCAATAACTGTATTTAAGCAAGAATTAAAAATAAGTAATTCCTACCCCTTTCAACATAGAGTTTTATTTAAGGCACTAATCTACTAATCAATTGGGTAAGGTGATTGTGTCATTTTAAGGGGAAGTGATGCAGGAGCATCATAACAGCAAGCGAGCACGAAGGCGGAAGATAGCTGGGATGAACACCATCACATTTTGGAACATTTCAAAATCGTTTTGAAATGTTTTTGAAAGTTTGAATGCGTAGACATTAATGAAATAGTTAAGAAGGCGTACTTCCATATTGTAAACAGATCTTTAGCGATATGCTCTCATCTGTAGTAGGTAGAGGCATTTATGCATAGTTAATGTAAGTAGGTAGATTTAAATTCCAGATTAGACAATTTAGAGCATAGGAGGGAAAGCCAACTATCGACACCCTCGCCTTTGTAACATTGTATTATTAATAATCAGAGATCATTGAGCATAGAGAAGAAGAGAGTTGTAGCAGAAAGTTGTAGAGAAGAACCCATGTAAGGAAGTTTGAATTAATGAAAAGAACTTTGATTCAAATTCATGGTGTTATGACGCTTTCTGTGTATACATGCTTAATGGTATGCTTATGGTTGTTTATTCTCTCTGTTATGAATTTTCTTTAATATTGTGTGAATGTATGATTTCATGTTAAATGTTTGAAGTTTGAGAGAGAGAGAGAATGAGTTTCAAATGTTTCTCTCCCTGAGTGAGAGAAGTTCCTGCAAGGAGTGTAGTGAAATTGTCTGCAAGGAGTGAATTGACTGAGGTTCATGGGTTATCTCTGAAAGCTCAAGAGAGATACCGTTTTTCTCATTCTCGTAGAAGTGCAGGTGAGGCATAGAAGTTGTGCAAGGTGTGCACAAGCTGGTTGGAAGCTCATAACTTAGCAACTAAGAGAAGGGTTGAAGGACTGTTGTTGCAGAAAAGTGCACAAAGTCGAGAGAGTTCAAATAATTATAAGTATTTGAAGGGATTCCGCAAGGAGTGCATGCAGGAGTCTTTTTTTTTGAAGACTCGAGTTTGAAAAGAAATTTCAGGAAGGTTAGTGCCTTTGCAATACTTCAAAGGGAGAGGAGGTGAAGTTGCTTTGCAGGAAGTTGAGTTCTAGTGGAAGAAATTCGGTTACTTTCGTAGGAGTTATCAAGGAGCAACGAGCGGTTGAAATTATCTATGGAGAATCCCCGACACAATGAGGATTGTAGGATCTAGAGAAGTTGCATGGTGGTTAAAGGCGAGCAAGCTTTCCACTCTAGGATCCAGAATCAACGTCGACCATTGATCGTGATTTGCACCAGCATCAGATCATTTCGGCATTTCGGGAGTCGGGAGACGGAGGAGACAGTACCCTAGGAGTGAAAGTCCCGAAAACCTGAAAGAGTGACAAGTGGACAGGTGGCGTGCCCTCGTAAAAAAGGTAGAGTCAATCCTTGTTGACTATTTCAGGGTTCGGAGGTTAGAGAGTTGGGAGCTTTGCATCTGGATTCGCGAAATTGCAAAGTCTGAAATCTCGATGAAGTGAGAAGTTCTTTGTGGGACCATCCTTTGTGGAACGTGTCAGGAGTTAGTATTTCGACATTTTCAAGGACAAGGGATCGGGGTCTTTTGTCCCGAGATTCCCGAAATTGCGAAAAGCGATAAGAGTTTCGGCGAATTGACATTTTGGGTTTTGGCAGTTGAAGGGTCGAGAAACTTGGGAGGAGAAGTCATGAAGTCATGAAACCCAAAGTTCTGAAGTTGTGAAGGGTGTGATTTTATTTTCAGGTAAGGAGACTTGGGTTGGTTCTTCATGTTTAATCACGCAGGTACAACCATAAGGACCTATGGATACACTATTGTGTGTGAATGGTATTTCCCAAAGGGAAAACAAAGAGTCAATTAGACTCAAAGGGAAGATTAGAATGATCCTATGCGGACCTTGGACCTGAGGGTTTGGGGGTTTGCGTCAGTTCTGGTATCAGAGCTTGACTCTGTTTGTATATTTTAGGCAGAGAAAGCGGGAAGGGAAAGGAGTACTCTAGTACACATCGGTTGGGGTATCAGAAGCACAGAAAGAGTCTTTCCTTTCTATAGAAGATAAGGAAAGAATATTTCTCATCCATGCTGTCGAGAAGAAGAGATAGACCAATGCCTGATCCTGCAGTGGAAAGGGACACGTGTGAACTACGTGTCAGGCTTGATGCCACAGAGACAACACAGAGGTGCACAGTCGACACTGGAGATATCAGTGAGGCTGACAGTGAAAATGAAGCTGGGCATGGAGAAGAAGTCGCAGTCGAAGATGTTGTAGACGAATGCCTATTCAGTGTTGTCGCAAGGATAGGTGCTAGGGAAAAAATGGAGATTCCCATGTATGAGAGAAACCTAGATGTTGAAGAGATTCTAGATTGGATTGGAGCTCTGGATAAATATTTTGACTATGAGGATGTCGAGGAAGACAGGAAAGTCAAACATGCTATCACAAGACTTAAAGGGCATGCAACATTATGGTGGGATGAACTGCAGGCTGACAGATGCTGCAAAGGCAAGCAAAAAATCAAGAGTTGGGATAGAATGGTTGCAAAGTTGAAAGCAAAATTCATACCCAAGGATTATAAAATTACTTTATTTTGGAGAATGAATAACTTGAGACAGAAGTTGATGTCACTGAAGGAGTACACTAAAGAATTCTACAAGCTAAACATCAGGGAAGATCATCGGGAAAGCGATGATGAAAAGGTTTCCAGGTACATGAATGGTCTGAGATATGACATCCAAGATGAGATGAGCATGATGATCATTCAGACTGTAGAAGATGCTTATCAGATGGCTTTGAAAGATGAAGAAAAACTGAGCTGAAAGCAAGGTCAAAGAGGCTGAGGAAGAAGTCAAACCAGAGGCAAAAGAATTTCCCAAGAAAGAGCTCAGAGACCTCAAGAGGATGGAAAGAAACCTCAATCTCAGCATGAGAGAGGAGGAAGCTCATAGAGAGGACAATATGCTGATAAGAATTATTTTCCTTGTACTAGAGGAAGAGGAAGAGGCAGAGGTGGAGAAATAAAATGCTTTACCTATGGAAAAACAAGACAAAAATCTTATGAGTGCCTAGATAAAAAGAAAGAAGGAGTTGAAACTTACATTGCTGAAGCACAGAGACGGAATGTTGAGGAAGAAGATGTTGAGGGAAGAAGATCACCGATGATGAGAAAAGTTCTCTTAATGCCAGAGAAAGAGGCAGAGAACCCAGTCCGAAGGAACAGACTTTTTCAGACTGCTTGCAAGACCAAAGATAGGGTATGCAAAGTCATCGTGGACAGTGGTAGCACAGACAATCTCATTTCTGTAGAGATGGTAGAAATGCTGGAGCTGGAGACTATCGTACATCCAAGACCATATAGAGTTTCATGGCTACAAAAAGGACATCAGGTAAATGTCACTAAACAATGTTTAGTTGAATTTAAAATAGGAGAATATAAAGATGAAATACTATGTGATGTCATTCCCATGGATGTTTGTCATCTATTGTTGGGTAGACCATGGCAATATGACAGAAATGTGATTCATGATGGGAGAAAGAACACATACACCCTAGAGAAGAATGAGAGAACTCACATGTTGTTGCCAATTATGCATAAATAATTGAAGCCAGAGGTAAGAAACATTGTACTTCTCATTAGTGGGAAGGAAATTCTTAAGGAGGTTAAGAATAAGGAAGATACACAATTCATTGTGGTCATGAAGCCTAGAATTGTTTTAACCAGTACAAGAGTGGATGATTTACCAAAGGAAATCCAAAAGTTGCTAGAAGAGTTCACTGATATAGTAGTGGAGGAACTACCTCATTCGTTGCCACCTATCAGAAGCATAAGCCATCATATTGATCGTATACCTGGAGCTAGTTTACCAAACAAAGTAGCGTACAAATTGAGGCCGCAAGAGAATGAAGAGGTCAAGAGACAGGTCCAGGATTTAATGGACAAAGGATTGGTTAGAGAAAGCTTGAGCCCATGCACTGTTCCAACAATGCTCAGCCCAAAGAAAGATGGAGGCCGGAGAATGTGTACAAACTCAAGAGTGATCAATAAGATTACCATCATATATAGATTTCCATTACCAAGGATGGATGATTTGATGGACTCCTTGAGTGGAGAAAAATATTTTTCAAAGACTGACTTGAAAAGCGGTTATCATCAAATTAGTATGAGAGAAGGTGATGAATGGAAGACAACATTCAAGAGAAATGAAGGGCTATATGAATAGCTTGTTGTGCCATTTGGATTAACAAATGTGCCTAGTACTTTCATGAGATTAATGAATGAAGTCCTGAAGGATTTCATAGGAAAATTTGTCATCGTATATTTTGATGATATATTGATTTTCAGCAAGATAGAAGCTGAACACTTGAAGCATTTGGTTACAGTGATGAGGAGATTGCAGCAAGAAAAGTTGCTGATAAATATGAAGAAATCAACATTTATGAGGACATATCTCATTTATTTGGGTTTTGTTATCTCTGCAAATGAGATGAAAATGGATACGAAGAAGGTGGATGCCATTAAGAATTGGCCATCGTGAAGAGTATATTTGAAGTTAGAAGTTTCCATGTATTGGCTAGTTTCTACAGGAAATCTATTAAAAATTTTAGTGGAATTAGCGCATCGATGATGGACACGGTGAAGAAAAGACATAAGTCTTTTCATTGGACAGAAGAAGAAGAGAAAAATTTCAACTTGCTGAAGATGAAGATTACTGAAAAAACAATTCTGGTGTTGCCAGATTTCAGTAAGACATTTCAGGTCAAATGTTGTGCTGGTGGATTTGCAATTGGAGCGGTCTTGAGCCAAGATGACAGGCCAATCACATACTTCAGTGAGAAACTGAATGAAGTGAAAGTTAAGTACTCCACATTTGACAAAGAATTTTGTGTTGTCATACAAGCACTGAACAAGTGGAGAGATTATTTGGTTCCTAAGGAGTTTGTTTTGTACAACGATAATCATGCTTTGCAATCCGTGACTCAACACGACAAGCTAAACTAGAAGCATGCAAAATGGGTTGAATACATGCAGAATTTTACTTTTGTAATTAAGCATATTTCTGGAACTGCTAACAACGTTGTTGATGCTTTGAGCAGGAAATGCTTGCTTATGCAGGAGTTCAGAGTCAAAACTTTGGGTTTTGATAACCTCAGGGACATGTACAGAGATGATCCAGACTTCAAAGAGGCATATGAGGCATTTGAGAATCCAATTCTCAGAGAAAGAAGTCAATGGACTGAATATATGATCCAGGATGGATTATTATTCAAAGGCAATCAATTATGTATTCCAAAATTCTCCATGAGGGAGAATCTGCTGAAAGAAAAACACAGTGGAGGATTGGCCGGACATTTTGGTCATGATAAGACGTTATCAAAGTTTAATGCCTCATATTTTTGGCCAGGGATGAGGACAGATGTAAAAATATTTGTGGACAGATGTACAATTTGTCAGCACACAAAGGGAAAAAGGCAGAACACGGGGTTATACCAGCCATTACCCATACCTGAGAGGTCATGGGATGTAGTGAGCATGGATTTTGTATTAGGGATGCCAAGGACACTAAGAGGTTGCGATTCAATCTTTGTGGTAGTCGATAGATTTTCAAAGATGGCACATTTCATACCATGTCAGAAAACGAGTGACAAAACTCATATTGCAAACCTGTTTTTCAAGGAAGTTGTCAAACTTCACGGCTTACCAAGAAGTATTGTTTCAGATCGAGACACCAAGTTCGTTGGACATTTCTGGAGAACTTTATGGAAGAAGCTAGGGACAAGTTTTTCATTTAGCTCAGCTTATCAACCTCAGACGGATGGGCAAGCAAAAGTTGTGAACATGAGCTTGGGAGATTTGCTAAGGAGCCTAGTGAATGAACACCACAGTCAGTGGGATCACATTCTGCCACAATTGGAATTTGCTTATAATTATTCACTCAACAGGAGCACAGGGAAAAGTTCATTCCAAATTGTGTATGGAATGCAGCCAAGGGGAGTTTCTGAATTGAAGGATTCAGAACATAGTGAATTCAAAAGTGCTAGTGTGGAGGATTTTGCAGAAGCAATGAAGGAACTTCACAACCAAGTGAGGGAACATTTGCAAAATTTGAATCAAGAGTATAAATGCAAATCATATCAACACAGGCGAGAACTTCAGTTTGAATTTGGTGATCTAATTCTTACACATCTGAGGAAAGAAAGGTTCCCAAGGGAACATATAACAAACTGAAAATAAAAAAGATTAGACCATGCAAGGTTTTAAATAAATTTGGGGAAAATGCATATGAGATTGAATTGCCTGATGGGATCGAAATTTCATCGATATTCAACATCTCAGATTTCTACCCTTATAGAGCTGGAAAAGCAGGAGAAGAGAATGGATAGACAGAGGTTCAGTGGACTAAACAAATGCCTATAGCTGAAAAGCCACAGATGGAAAGTATACTTGACAAGAGAGTCAGCAAGAGGACTAGGAGGAAAGAGTATTTTGAATACTTGGTCAAATGGAAGGGACATCCAGTTGAAGATGCTAGCTGGGAAAATGAAGCAGAAATTCATAAGAATGGAAAGATTGTGCAAGAGCTCATGAATAGGAGTCCATGAAAATTTTCAAGCGAGGGAGTATGATGCAGGAGCATCATAGCAGCAAGTGTGCATGAAGGAGGAACACATCTGGGATGAACACCATCACATTTTGTCACATGTCAAAATTGTTTTGAAATTTGTTTTTGAAATTTTGAATGCGTAGAAATTAATGAAATATTTAAGAAAGCGTACTTCCATATTGTAAATAGATCTTGAGCGATCCTCTCTCATCTGTAGTAGGTAGAGGAATTTATGCATAGTTAATGTAAGTAGGTAGATTTAAATTCCAGATTAGATAGTTTAGAGCATAGGAGAGAAAACCAATTATAGACACCCTCACCTTTGTATCATTGTATTATTAACAATCAGAGATCATTGAGCATAGAGAAGAAGAGAGTTGTAGCAGAAAGTTGTAGAGAAGAACCCATGTACAGAAGTTTGAATTAATGAAAAGAGCTTTGATTCAAATTCATGGTGTTATGACACTTTCTGTGTATACATGATGAATGGTATGCTTATGTTTGTTTATTCTCTATGTTATGCATTTTCTTTAATATTGTGTGAATGTATGATTTCATGTTAAATGTTTGAAGTTTGAGAGAGAGAGAGAGAGAATGAATTTCAATTGTTTCTCTCCCTGAGTGAGAGAAGTTCCTGCAAGGAGTGCAGTGAAATCGTCTGCAAGGAGTGCGTTGACGGAGGTTCAGGGGTTATCTCTGAAAGCTCAGAAGAGATACCATTGTTCTCATTCCCGTAGAAGTATAGGTGAGGCACAGAAGCCATGCAAGATGTGCATAGGCTAGTTGGAAGCTCATAACTTAGCAACCAAGAGAAGGGTTGAAGGACTGTTGTTGCAGAAAAGTGCACAGAGTCGAAAGAGTTCAAATAGTTAGAAGTATTTGAAGGGTTGCCGCAAGGAGTGCATGCATAAGTCTTTTTTTTTTAAGACTCAAGTTTGCAAAGAAAGTTTAGGAGGGTTAGTGCCTTTGGAATACTTCAAAGGGAGGCGAGGTGAAGTTGCTTTGCAGGAAGTTGAGTTCCAGTGAAAGAACTACAGTTACTCTTGCAGGAGTTATCAAGGAACAACGAGCAGTCAAAATTCTCTGTGGAGAATCCCCGAAATAGCGAGGACTGTGGGATTTAGAGAGGTTGCAGGGTGGTTAAAGGCGAGCAAGATTTCCACTCTAGGATCCAGAATCAACGTGGACCATTGATCATGATTTGCACCAGCCGTCAGATCATTTCGGCATTTCGGGAGTCAGGAGATGGAGGAGACAATGCCTTGGGAGAGAAAGTCCTGAAAACCAGAAAGAGTGACAAGTGGATAGGTGGCGTGCCCTCGTCAAAATGGCAGAGTCAATCCTTGTTGACTATTTCGAGGTTCGAAGGTTAGAGAGTCGGGAGGTTTGCATCTGGATTCGTGAAATCACAAAGTCCGAAATCCCAATGAAGTGAGAAGTTTGTTGTGGGACCAACCTTTGTGGAACGTGTCAGGAGTCAGTATTTCAACATTTTCAAGGACAAGGGATCTGAGTCTTTTGTCCCGATATTCCCGAAATCATGAAACGCGATAAGAGTTTCGGTGAATCGACATTTCGGGTTTCAGTAGTTGAAGGGTCGAGAAACTTGGGATGAGAAGTCGCGAAACCCGAAGTTCCAAAGTTGCAAAGGGCGCGATTTTATTTTCTGGTAAGGAGACTTGGGTTGGTGCTTCGTGTTTAATCACGCAGGCACACCCATAAGGACCTGTGGATACACCATTGTGTGTGAAGGGTATTTCCCAAAGGGAAACCAAAGAGTCAATTAAACTCATAGGGTAGATTAGAATGATCCTGTGTGGACCTTGGACCTGAGGGTTTGGGGATTTGCATTAGGAAGCATCTCAAAGCCTTTTGAAAGTGAGAATTGAGCTTCAACAGAAAGAGGATAGGTGTTGTGGTGACATTGAGAACATATCCCTTGTGTTTCTCTCATAGCATTCTAAGACCTTGTAGGATTTCTAGTATGGATAGTAACAATATATCTTGAAAAATTAATTAAAAAAATATAGTATTCCTTGTGGAGTGCTAAAAATGATAAAATTTTGATAATATATGAAGTAGAATGTAAATTGTACTACTTACTTATATGCTAATACATAACATATATGAAAAATATAATAAGGATGTTTTATACTCTTGAAATAAAGGAGCTCCATCTTCATGTAGATTACAATCTATTTCATGCATAATGAAACCATGGCAAAGAATATGAAAATTCTCTCCATATTAAGTTATAAATGAGTACAAATCTACACTTTATAACTAATGGTCTATCCTCAAATAAAACAGATATAGTATAACACCCTCACTAAATAAGTAAGCCACATACTTAAAAATAATAGGAAGAACTTTATTTCAATTTTAATTTTATTGAAACTATTCTAAGCTTCAATGAGTTCAATCATAAAGAGAGCGAAAGACAAAGCGTTGTGCAATAACCTCAATGTTGAGATTGGCAAAGGAAAACTACACTCTTTGATACTTGAGATACGACGATTGCATATTTTAAAGATTTTAAATTGACTCTATAGAGCTTCTTCATTCCTAAGCATTCTGTCGTGTGCAAACTCTCTAAATTTGATAGCTCATTGCATATTTTAAAGATTTTAAATTTGTTAGAATTGTCAATGTGGAAAACACAATTCACAATGATAATTAACAATCGCACACAGATAATAGACAAAGGGATTTCATGTTGTTCACCCAAACATTGTGCTACGTCCACCAAGCATAAGTATCGTTTGTCTTATTTTCCAGATTATGGATATTACATCAGATTTGCAAGTCTCTCATACACTCAGCCTCTCATAGTCGTTTTTTCCTCTGTGGGATTACATGTATTTATATACATTTACAAGAAAGTGAATAATAAATGCAATCCCTATCCATATTCTAACTTGGTCTATTTGGTTGTAACCAATGCAGAATAATTGGATCCAAATTATGTTCTTGGTAACTGGTTGTCACCAAATCCCAACAATCTTCACCTTGACAACAATTAACCTGATACCTTGCTACTTCCTTTTGTTCATCACCCTTTCTTCAAGACAAGAGAAGCCAAGCACCACTGCAACTTCTCTAATAAAAATAGTTTCATGATCTCGCCTGTGTGACTTGTACGAGTTTGGATTTCCTCAGGGGTCACTCCACCTCCAACATGTCTTCCACAACTATGTTGTGAGACATATTTAGTTATATATCTCCTCCTTTCCAAAACACCTGTAAAATATACATTACAGCTATGAGAGACCATCTTAGTGCAACCATTATAGGTGACATTTGTGCTTCTCAAATGCTGAAGCACCCATTTCACTGTAGCACCTGAATTTGTCACATATATGACAACATCATTAGCATGTGAAACATCTGGTATTCACCATTTCATCACATACAACAAACCTCCTACTGAAATTACACGAGACATAACATTTTCTTCTTTATAGATATTCCCTATACTTGAATAAAACTTATAATGGAATGTAAGAGCGATAAAGACTTGTTTTACAATGTTCATACTGAACTCCAACCATACCTTACCATTACCATCTATGTGTACTTATATGCCCTTAATTTGTTTTACTACTCCTTGATCACTCATCTGAATTGTCATGTCCATCTGAGTCACTTTCTTACTAATTTTATCCATGGTTCGGATTGCATCGAGCATATCATTAGCAAATAACATCAATACTCTTACTGTACTATAAACGTATAGTCATTCCTACGCTTTGAAAAATTCCGACTCACTATGAAGGATTCCAACCTCTTGTATATTTGTTTGGGTACCAATAGGCCATACAATGAATTATCCAACATGCAAACAAATTTATCGTTGCGATCTTGAATCAACCCTTTTGGTTGTTCCATACATACTATACCTCTATCAATGATGACGTTGTGAGAAGTAGGATCCCACACACAACATCCCTTTATACCATCATCATAACTTGCAAAGATATAAAACAAACATGATTTCTGAAACAAAGATTTTAAGTTTGGAGATGCTTTACTGCTTACCGGTACCTACAATTCTTTCTTGCTCTTATGACCTTGATGCTTCTGCCATATAGAAGAAGACACATCTGTCACTTTAGATGCTACTTCAGTACTCCCTTCTAGCTTCTAAAGGTTATCAACCTTTGTTCGCTTCAACACTACTAAATTACCTTTCAACACTGTGAGAGCTCCACCTTGACCTGTATAATTATATCCACAAGAATTCAACACTCCTAATGAAATCAAATTTGATTTAAGCTCAGGTACATATCTAATGTCCATTAATTCCCTAACAATACCATCGAACATCCTAATTCTAATACCAAATACCATTTCCCATAAACACTACATCCTCATCAACAGATTGGTAAGAAATGAACCAATTTCTATCCGAGCACATGTGGTGGGAGACACCTGAATCTAATTGCCATTCTTCTTCATATTGTAAATGATTAGAAACGAATAAAACCGAATCGATCATACCTAAATTTTTTACAACCAAATTTGCTTCCTTCGTAGAGTTTTCCTCAGATTCCTTTCTCTTCCAACAATATTTCTTGAGATGTCTTGTTTTGACACATTACCAACATATTGCTTTACCCTTTACATGTCTTCACTTAGATCAAGAAGAACTTCTCTCATTCTTCTGGTTTGACCTCTCATCAGCATCGCATCTGAAGTTGAGGTTTTTTTACTAGATTTACTCCTCATCTCCTTAGCCAACAAAGCTCCCACAACAGAGTCATAATCTAAAATTTTTGTTGAGCTAAAGCTAGTAGAGGTGGCTAGATTATCCCAAAACTCAGGCAACGAACACAATAGTGTAATAACGTTATCCTCATCTTCAAATTCAACTTCCATACTAGTCAATTGAACTATAAGGGTATTCAAAGTATTTAAATGGTCAACAACTTTTATACCTTCTTTCATCCGCAAACTGTAAAGTTGTCTCTTCATGTAGATTCTGCTCATCAAGGACTTCGTTATATATAGACTTTCCAACTTGCTCCATAAGCCTGATGTTGTATCCTCTCCTACGATATTAAACATAACCTCATCCGTCACGCATAAACGAATGGTGTTAACAACTTTCGCATCCTGATCCTCCCATTCTCACTCTGTCATGGCTGTTGGCTTCTTTGACTTGCATGCCAATTATTTTTGTAACCATTGTTGCACCAATAAATCCTGCATTTTGAGCTTCCAGAGCTGAAAGTTGTTTTTACCACTGAACATTTCAACTTCAAACTTCAAACTCTACATCTTGGCCACTAGCACAAAAACTCCTAATGTCCACTGCTTATAAAACCCAAAGCCCTTTAAAAAAATATGTGGAAGAATGATAATATTGACCAAAAATATTTAGTAAAAAAATTATTTAAAAAAAAGTCCTTTTACCAAACTCACCTTTAATTTAAAAATAAAATTAACCTTTTCAATTCTCTTTATACTATATTCCAAATATAATAATTTATTTTATGCCTATCCAATCCAATTTAAAAAACCATGTGCGGATATTCAAAATAAAATACATGGGAATATTTAACAAAGGGGAGTCGTAACTTTTGATTTTACCAAAGGAGAGTCGTAACTTTTGATTTTACCAAAGGAGTCGTACCATGCCTTAAACCATGCGAATAAATTTAAGAATTTATGCACCTCTCAAGTGAGTGTCCTGCGTATCACAATGTACCTGCACCCTTCCACAAAAGGGACTTACGGAAATTTGGAGATGTACGCACCTCATTTTTGCGGCTCCTCTAATAATATGAATCTTTTTCAACCAGTTCTAATCAGCTCTGATACTACTTGTTAGAATTGTTAATGCGGAAAACACAATTCATAATGATAATAGACACAAGAGATTTCACGTGGTTCACCCAAACTTTGGGCTATGTCCACTAAGTATAGGCATAGATTGTCTTATTATTCGGATCATGGAGATTGCATTAGATTTGCAAGTCTCTCATACACGTATCTGTCACAGTCGTTTTTGCCTCTACAAGTTTACATGTATTTATATACATTTACAAGAAAGTGAATAATAAATGCAATCCCTATTCATATTCTAACTTGGTCTATTTGGTTGTAACCAAAGCAGAATAATAAGATCCAAATCTGTTCTTGGTAATTGGTTGTCACCAAATCCTAACAAAATTGAATCTACAAAGTATATTCATTCCTGAGCACTCCCTCTTATGCAATCTCTCTAAATTTGATAGCTGATGAAAGTTAGAGGTATGACCCTTGAAAAACAAACATACTAAAACATGAACACAATTTTGGGAAAGGTAAGTAGCATAACTTGGTCAGAAATTCCCTGATATCATAATGGTGATCAGTATTAATTTCCAAAAATATTTGGGAATTATAGGGCTTCAAGTTCCATATTGAAGAAATAGAAAAACAACATTTCCAATCTCTCCCTAGATTTATTGTTCTGGAAAGGAAAAGAGGAAGAGGTATACAGAGTTTATTAAGCATAGGCTAGTTGAAGGAAGGCGTAGTAGCCCACTAAGTATTGCATGTTTAGAACTATGATGGTATATTATAAGGGTTTTTGTTAAAAATTATAATTTTTGAGTTTTTGGGTTGGAATAGGACGTTGTAAATCTAGACAAAATAGCTATTTTTTGTTGTTAAATTGTATTTCTAAATGCATAAATGGATTCAATCAGATGAAAAATTTATGGACACTCTGATTATACAAATTTAACCACTCAAATCTGAAGATCCAACATTTCCTCACCAAATTTTAAGCAAAATCAAATGAAAAAACCCTCCTAAAACTAATCAAAAGATAAAACCTTAGCACACTTATTATAACAACTTTAAATTTTAACATGCTATGTAATGATATGGCATGCTATGTAATGATAGTTATGATTTACAATAATGAATAAAAATACAGATTTCACCTCAAAGAAATGAATTTTACACCAAGCCTTCTCTTGCATTGAACCTACAAGTCTCATAAATCTAAAAGTAAATATAATATGTTCATAAAAATCATTATCAAACATTTTAACAAATTTGGAAATTTAGTAAATTGAAAAAATATTTATTCAATGTTTAAGGAAAGGAAAAGAAAGTTGTTTCAAGAGCAGTTTCACCTGTATGAATTAAAAGAAACTGTACATTTAAAAGTAAATTATTATCAAACACTTTAATAAATTGTAAATCATTATCAAACATTTTAATAAATTTGGAAAATTAGTAAATTGAAATAATATTTATTTATTGCTAAAGGAAAGGGAAACAACTATTTAGTGTTAAAGTATAGGGAAACAAAGTTGTTTCAAGAGCAAATTGACCTGTATGAATTGAAAGAAACTGCCCACTAGATGAGTATTTCGTGAAAGTAATTAGCCATTCTGTAGGGATGTTATCCTCCTTGCAAGGCATGAAAACCCTCATAAGTTGGATTATAGTAGCCACTGAAGGCGAAACTCCACATCACATCAGGTTGAGAAAAAAAGGTTCTTGGATGCACAACTGTATTCGATGTCCCCATTCCTAACACATCAAAGCCCTAGTGTATTATCCAAACCCATATAAGTGAACTCAAAAGCACTTGCACCACTAAATTATAGATAAATATAGATTGCTCTTGAAACTCAAAGGAACATTTGAGGGCTTCTATTTCTTTTAGAGCATGAAAGGATGACCAGAATAAAAATTAAGTTTAGAGGAACATATATGAAGTCAGTCCACAAATTTGAAGAAGGGGGCACATCCAAAGAAGTTCCATACCGGGGATCGCTTAGGAGATTAAGTAGATTTCCTTTTGCAAGTTCTAATAAAACATGAAAAACATCGTGCCCATCCATTCCGCGGACATATACCAAAATGTCCAATAATGAGTCTACGCTAAATTTTCTACCTTTGGCAGATGACCCCAAGTCCAAAATGCACTACCTCTGTTTGTCATGTCAATTCCACGCAATTGAAAATCTCATCCATGTGAGATTGTGATATATGTTCTGCTCTCGATAGCTTGTCCTCGGCATGTTCCCAAACTTGGTGGGGTTTGACTGCGCAAAGAATTGGCAATCATCTTTAGCGCAAGTGGGAAGCCCTTACACTTTGTTGTAACCTAGAAATTTATTACTCATTAAATTATATTATCTTTCTGCATAAATCAATGACTTTCGCTGGAACTTTACCAAACACAAATTATTTTGAAGTTTCAAAGTTAGATATCGATCGCAAAATTAATCATTTTTCATTACGATTAGGTCCCAGATAGAGAAGTAGTTAGAACTATATTAAATTATTCATAATACTAATTCGTGCATGTTAAGGCCCATAAACAGAAAAGTAACAGGGCATCACCATCCTCGAATTTATACACACAACGACTAGTATCCGTAATGAAAATGGGGAATTCCTGTTTTGTTGTGATAATTGTCTTATACCCTTTTTCTTCAAACTAACGCTGTTGTACATTAGATCCTGATCAAACAATATCCGATTCCACCAAGTTGCCCTAATGTTATGGAGTTACCACTGATCTATGGTTGGTTGTGTGCATCCTCTATACTCTATAAATGAGGTCTACCTCCACCAGACGGTAATGAAATTAATATAGTCTTTAATAAATCTAAAACTCAGAAAGGAAATAAACATGACAAACTGACAAAGTCATCGAGGCAGAATACAAACATGAACAGAAACATAATTGCGGGAGAACACCTTAGGACATCAGTACCATTCTACTCATTTAATAAAATACACAATCATACAAATGACCCAACGGATCGATTAACTCCTCTCCAAGTAAACTGAAAGCTAACTTGTATTGTACCCCAAATTTCCCAAATAATTTTTTTGTTAAGGAACATTGATTGTGACACATAACTAATCCGTTATACTTATACACTTATTTGTAAGGAAATTGTGACCATGACTCTCATAGTCCCTAGAATAACACCATGTCTATGTAGACATGCTATCCATAAAATATATATATCATTTACCATATATATTGCATATACTATCATATGGATATAACCATAATTATGATATAACCATAATGCTATCCATATTAATACATATATCAATTACCATATATATTGCATTGACTATCATATGGATATAACCATAATTATATCCATATTAATACATATATCCTTTACGATATAGGCTACCATATAATACTAGCATTAGTTACAACAATATATACATTGTTCAACATCCAAATTATTATGTGGATACCAAAACATTAATACTATCCATACTACATGTATATAGTCGAACATAAAACGTATTATATGGATACAATAACACATGTGACTTTAGTATACCATATACCTATCGTATAACATGTGGAGTCTTATATGTTATCATGACATTAATACTCTCCCCACAATATACCGATCGTTTAACATATAGATTTAATATGTGAATACCATAACGTAGTATGCCCTTGTATAGTGTTGCGAACCTATACCATAACCATAATGTTTGTAACCCTACGAGACTAGTGATATGGCTCGCCATTGAATAGGTTCTAAACCGTTTAAAGGTGGATGTCAGATCTGGTCATGTGACCATATACCTTTGGTTGTTTCATTAATGCGGAGGCCTGTATAGTACCTCCCAGACCTTACCCTTAGGTAGTCGCACCCAATGTGGGCTCACCATCTCCATGCCTTCACATGGTAGAGGGGTGGTGCCTACCTACTGTGTTTAGTCCTCTACAAGGCCCTCGAGGTAACCTTCATTCATTGTTTCGCCCCCTTGGGTCCTGTAACAAGTTTTGTCTCTACGTTTGCAACCCCACCGATGCACATTGGTGAGGTTCGGTAACAAGTTTTGTCTTTGCATTTACAACATGACCGGTGTGCTTTGGCAAGGTTCGGTTCTTGGTTCTGTAACAAGTGTTTTGGTCCCCGTGTTGAAACAAGACTGGTGCGCAATGAAGAAAAACCACAGTTCATACTCAGGGTTCCTGTGCACGAAGGTAAGTAACGAATTCGTTATTCAAGACCTTTGTGTGAAGTATTTCATACTATGCTCTATGTTTCAGGATTTACATGTATTATCGTTGCGCCTCCATATACATTTTCCTCCTTGAGTTTCTCTATGGTTTAATATTTTGGGACTAGAGGTTTATGGTGTTTCCCCTCGGTTGAGTGTTGGTCTTCTCTGCATAATCATTATGGTTCTTTCATGGCCTGAAACTTTTTAAGGGTTGAACCCTGGTGTGTCTGTTTTCCATGTTATCACCCTATTAAACCTATGCTCTAGAAATCGTCCTAAGAATTTCGGGACTTTCTATACCGACTGTTATTATCCCGATTTGTCTGTTGTCAAACTCCGTAGGGGATTTTCGTATTTACCATTTACGCATATATATATTCATTAACCCTTTGTGGGAAATTCTTCATATTACATTATGGGTAATATCAATAATATTTATATGTGACAATCAACCCCATGTTCGTGATTGTCATTCTGTGTATTATACAACAATATCATATTTAGAAAAAATTAACCCTCTGGTAATTCATAATTTACTTCATGTGTATACATATAGCGATAATATATATACGTCAAACTCAATCATGTCTGTAATTTACCCGCTGTAAAATTATAAATAGCAGTATAAAACCCTATATGGGAAATCGTAATTACGCTCTCTGTAAAAATATATTATCATTGTCTAAATCCTAATTTATGCTCTGTGTATGCAAATAGCATTATTTACCATATCCGAGGTTTCATAATTACCCTCTGTGTAAAATATATTAACACGGTGTAAATTGTAACTTGCGATCTGTGTAAATACATATAGCAGTCTTAATCCTTTGTAGGAATTTGTAGATTTATGTTCTATGTAATATCTGTAGCAGTATTAATTCTCCGTGGAATTTGTAAATCTATGTTTTGTGAAATGTTTTTATATTTACTTTCTGAGCATATAATTAGCAATATAAAACAAGGTTATAATCGTTTGAAACGACACTTGTTTGTAGCCTCTGGATATTAAACAATTCTTTGTCGGGAGGGATTTGGTTCTTACATAAGTGTTATTTAATTGTTGTGATTCAAAATGAACAATACGCAGGTCACAATTCTTATGCGCCTCTTTAGACTTTAAATATTTAAATGTGAATATAGACAGGGATTCGAAGAAATATAAATGTGTGCCTTCGTGTTGATTAATCTGTGCACAGTCTATTTCGATGCTAGTTATTTACTTTCAGTTTCTTTGTTTTATAAGTGAAGTTTTATGCACAGTTACATGAATTTAATGAGTACCCATGAGTCAATTTTCAGTCCACTCCTCCTCCTCTTAGATTGTGGACAGATTGTGGCACAAGCACAAGTGGTGATCTGGTTCTTCGCCGAACTCAATATATGTATTGCTTTGACTTATTGTTAATACTTAATTTCCACTAAAATACTAGTATAATTTACTAAACCCTTGTCTTTCTTCTTTTGTAGGTTTATACAATCAAGGAAACCAGATCAAGAAAAACCTCTTGCTTGAATGGTATTCGAGTTCTGATCTAGGCATACATATTTTATTCATTCTTCTTAGATTATGTCTACAATACAAGTGGTAATGGAGTCTTTGGCCTATGGTACTCTACTGTAATATTTGAACAATGATCGATGGAATACACAGGTTGTTTTGTAAACACTTTGAACAAACTTCATCTGAAAGTGACAACTATTCTTGCAATACACTTGTAGACTACAAAATCACTATTTTTTGTGGTGATAAATAATATAAATAATGTATATGGGCTTCTATTCGTTCTGTATATTCTCCATGGTATTTGTACAGATTTGAATAGTAATTCAACCTATATATAATTCAATGGTCAATAGGAACATACAATAATTCTATCATTTATTTTGCATGAACACATATATATGTATAACCATATTTAATGATTAATAGGAACATACAATAGTTCTTCTATTTCTATATGGATGAGCACACACACACACACACTAACACACACACACACACACAGAGATATACATATACCATCATCACATTTCAGTTAAAAAATATAGTATCCTTGAACTAAAATAAACAATCACCTTCCTAACCAATAATACCCAAACATAATATTGACAAAGAATGCAAGTCACGATACATATTTGAAACCTCATGTTGGAATACAAATGGAACAACCACATTCCACCCAACCCTAGAACAAGACAACCAAGTTCACTTTCCTCGTTCACCCCCTAGCATGACCATGAGTCCATAAGGGAAAAATCGATCATCCTCTTTAGCTACAGTCACCATCCACAGATCAGAAATTCCTTTGCCTCACACTCATAGTGCTCATAAAAACATAATAGATTTTCCTTTCTCCCACATACTAAGAAACATCCTTCCTCCTCCATATGTGGTTTTTATATGCATCTTGTGCCTAGGTCTTCTCCTTCCCTCCTTTGGAAATCCACAGATTTACAAATCCTTCATTTTTAGGGGCTGCTAGTGATCGAATTTCACATTTTCCACTTGTAAAAATCAGCCTTGAGGTAACTCAAACCTGTTCCCCACTCATGGAGTCATGGTCAACTATTTTTAACCTGGTTGTTCCATTTGTCTTCCAACATTTAATTTATAAAACGTTTGTCTTCCACATGTGTCAAAATAAAAGAGATTAGTTGGGCAAGTCAAATATTTGTCCAACAACGATCAAATAATTAATTACAATAAGAAAAATTCCAAGTTCCTATTTTCCATAAATGGAAAATAATTTCCAAATCCAAATTTTCCAAAAACCAAAATTTATTCCAAAGTTCACTTAGAATTTAATATTCTAAAATTTTGGGGATATTACATCCACTTCCCCTTAAGTACAACATTGTCCTCAGTGTTCATTCCTCTCTTATAATAGGGTTGGATAAGATTTCCTCAAATCTTCCTTCAATTCCGAGGTGACCTCGTGAGGGCTAAAGTGCTTCCATTGCACTTTTACCTCGGCGATGGATCTATTTCATAATACTATTTATTTCCTATCGAGAATGCGAAGAGGTTATTCTTGAAACTTGCCTTCTGGTTCCACCTGCACCATGTTCCAATCAATTATGTGAGTAGGATCATGAATATACTTTTTTAATAAGGAAACATGAAAAATATTATGAACTTTTAAGTTTGCACAAAGTGCTAGTTGATATGCCACTGGTCTGAATCAAGTGAAAATATTGAAGGGGCCACAAAACGTGGGTTCCAACTTTGAACAATATCCTATCTTTAGAGAGCTTATCCTTGCTTTGAATTTCAGATATACATGGTCCCAAATTTGAAATTATTTGTGTCTCCTTTTTAAATATGTGTAGATTTTCTATCAGTCTTGGACCTCCTTTAAATTTTGTTGTACCTTTTTTACCATTTTCTCTATTTCCTGGAGCATTTCCAGTCCCATGATAAGCCTATCAACTGGATTATCTCAGCTAATCGGAGTTGTGCATTTCCTTCTATATAATGCTTCAAAGGGACTCATCTTGTTTGATGTTTGATAGCCATTATTGTAACCAACTTCAACTAAGTGTAGGTACTCCTCCCACTTAGTTGGTTTCTTCCTCATGTACATTTGTAACATGTCTTACACAATTTGATTTGTTCATTCAGTTTTCCCATCAATTTATAGATGGTAGCTTGTGCTGAAATTCAAGTTAGTATCCAATCTTGCAAACAATTCCTTCCAAAACTTTCACGTAAATTTGACATCTCTATCGGAGATCACCATCTTAGAAATTTCATGTAATCTAAATATTTCTTTCATAAAAATTTCAGCGATATTAATTTCTTTATAAGTATACTTTACAGGTATAAAATATGCAAATTTTCTAAGTTTATCAATCACTACCATAATTGAGTCATTTTTCTTTTGAGTCTTAGGAAAACCTGTGATTAAGTCCAATGAGATAATATCCCACTTCCATTATGGTATAGCTAGAGGCTGTAGCAAACTTGCTCGATGATGATGTTCATCCTTTACTTGTTCACAATATAAGCATTTAGACAAGTATTCGAGTGTTTCATTTTTCATGTTCGGCCAATAAAACATTTTTCTTAAGGCTCTTATCATTTTATGGTATCCTCAATGACCAGAATATGGCCTTTTATGCAATTCGTCTAGAATTGTTGACTTTAAATTAGCATAATTAGGTATGTACAACCTATATTTGAACCTTAGCATTCCATTTTTATCTAAACACAGATATGTTTTGTCCAGGTTTCCTGCAATTTCTTGTAATTTTGTTGTTGTTTTGATGTATTTTTCATCATTACAACTTACATATTTTATTCTTTGTTCGATCTCGTTTTCTTCTTTGCTAACACTTATCTCAGAATTTTCGTTAGTCCTCCAACTTAGGGCATATGAACCATTTTTTTCTTTTCCTTTGATGTGTCTTACTTCGAAATCAAATTCACTTAAAAAGACTAGCCACCTCGCTTGCCTTGCGTTGAGATCTGGTTGACTGAATACAAAATTTACACCACTGTTGTCGGTTAGGAATAAAACATTTCTCCCCATTAAATAATGTCGCCACATTTTTAGTGCATGAATTAAGGCTTCTAACTCCAAATCATGTATAACATAATTTCGTTCATGTTCTTTCAGTTTACGTGATTCGTAATAAATGGCATATCCATCTTGTGTTAGGACACCTCCCAAGACTTCTTTGCTTGCATCCACAAAAACTGTAAAGTATTTATCAGGATCCGTTACACTTATAATAGGTGTTGTATTTAATGGTCCTTTTAGTTTATCAAAGTTGTCCTAACACTTTTGTGGCCAAGTAAATCTTATTCTCTTTTTATGTAGAGATGTAATTGGATACGTGATCTTAGAAAATCCTTCGATAAATCTTCGGTAATAAGTGGTAATTCCCATGAATGATATAATGTCTCCTACAACCTTAGGGATAGGCCATTACATAATGGCTTTTATCTTCTCTGGATCAATTGCAATACCCTCTTGGGATATCATGTTTCCTAGGTACTGCATCCTTCTTTGGTAGTAGTCACACTTATCAAACTTCACATACAACTTGTGTTTTCTTAAGGTCTCCAATACTATTTTCATATGTTATTCATGTTATTCTTCCATTTTTGAGTAAACTAAAATATCATTGATAAACACCAACACAAGTTTATTTAGGTATTGACTCAATATACTATTCATCAAACACATAAAGGTTGTTGGTGCATTAGTAAGACCAAACAAAATTACGACAAACTCATAGTGTCTGTATCGTTTTATAAATGTTGTTTTTTTTATATCTTCATCCTTTATTCTGACTTGGTGATAACCAGACCTTAAATATAACTTAGAAAATATCTTTTCTCCTCCCACTTGGTCAAACAGGTCGTTAATTTTGGGTAAAGGATACTTATTTAGTTGTCGATAGTCAATGCACAGTCTCAAAGTCCCCTGTTTCTTTTTAACAAAAAGAACCAGTGCTCCCCAAGGTGAGACACTTGGTCGGATATATTCTTCATCTAACAGTTCTTGCAACTGGATTTTCAGTTCTATTAGTCTGGGTAAACTCATTCCATAAGGTTCCTTAGATATCAGGGAAAATCCAAGTAGTAGATCGATAGAGAACTCTATCTCTCTTCGCGGAGGAAGTTCTGGTATTTCATCCACAAATACATCTCTAAACCCATGTAGGACTACAAATTCCTCTAAACTGGGTTTTTTCCCCTTTTCTAACAGATCAGTTATCTGAACAACATAAACCTTGCAACCTTTGTTCATACATTTCTTAAACTGCATGGATGATATCTGCCTAACTAAAACTGGTTTTTTGATCCCTTGTATCGTCCTGACTATGTTTTTCTCATCTCTGTAAATAAGTGACTTTTCGTAATAGTTTAAAATTACCTTATGTTTCTCTAATGAGTCCATTCCAATGATTATATCGTAAGATCCGAAAGGTTAAATGTTCAAATTTAACTTCGTAATTTCACTGTCTATGTTGAATTCACATTCAGGAATAAAATATGTTACTTTTCTCTTGGACCCTCTTGCTAACTTTACTAACGAGGAATTAGCATGATTTATTTTCTTCAGTTTGTTTAATTAAACTAAACCATGAGTAACATAACTTAGACTAGCTCCTGGGTCAATTAATATAGAAATATAGTTATCATGAATTTTACCTTCGACCTCCACGATAGTGGATTGATGATTAGCTTTCCTTTCATCCACATATGCATTAATTATGTGCATGTTTATGCCCATATCTCCTACTGTAGAAGCTTATTGTAGGTTATGGACTCTAGTTCTTGCTATGGAAATTAAGCGTGGACAGTTTCTCCTCAAGTGAGGTTCTCCACACTCCCAACACTTCATCGATTCTCTAGGGCTGTCAACAACATTCTTGAGTCCCAGTTTAATTGGTCTACCTCCCCATTGAGCACTTTGGGTGTTGGAATGATATTTCTTCTTTTGAAAACCTTTTTCCATATTCTGGAAAAGGGTTATTTTTAAGCCTTTCTTTCGCTGATTCATTATGTCATATTTCTTGTCCTTCCATGCCTTGGGAAATTCAGACCTCTATTTGTACTAATCATAGCACATTCAAGCCTTTCTAAACACTTCATTAAAGGTCTTGTTATTGTCAAATTAAATTATGTATTTGTACAATTGTGGAAGACAACGTAAGAATAATTATATCTTTACTTTGTCTTCTTTGATGTATGGTACAAATCTCAATAGTTCTAGAAATTTATTTATCAGATCGTCCATGGTTTTTTTTCCAAGTCTTAGCTCATAGAATTCCTTAGTATTTATTTCATAATAGCTTTCTGAAAAATATATCTTCTTGAAATATTTCTTAAAATCTGACTATTCCATTTGTTTCTCTTTCAATCCCTTAGCCAATTTTTTGTCTTGCCACCATATTCTTGCTTTTCCCTTCAAGTTGTAAATGTCCATTCTGGCTTTCATATTACTAGAGTAATTGTAAATATGAAACTATTTCTTTATATGTAGTAGCCATGCTTCAGACTCTTCACCCACTCTTGATTCTCCGTCAATGGTGGATGGTTTTATTTTCTTGAATTCACCTTCGAGGTGATCTACATGTTTTCTTTCTATTCATTTAGTTGTTTTGTTTCCTACCATGTTTGTGTCTTCATAAGAACTGTTCTCATTTTTTGTTTCATGACCACAATTTTTAGAGGACCTTTTGTTGAATTCTTCATCTTTGTCATTGTCCTTTGGGATTTTTTTGTTAATATACTGCTCAACATCATTTCATTTATTTCTATCTCATCTTCTTGTGCCTTTTTCAATTTTTCATTGTCTAATTTAAACACTTGTAACTCCATGATGATGTTCTTCATTGTTTCAAAAACCTGGGTGGTTGAACTTCTTTCGTTTTTATGCCCGGGCTCTTTAGGAAGTCCTTGATTATGATTCTATTTAGGTATGATTTCTTCTTCATTATGTGGTGACATTATAACAAGAGACCAACATTTTTTTTTGTTTGTAACAATAAACATATTTGTTATTTTTTCTTTAACAAAAAATAAAAACTTAAAATAATTTGTTATTACCCCGAGGTCCAAGTGTTGTAACCTTCAACACTAATAACATATGTAGTGCACCCCAAATTTCTCAAATATTTTTTTTTGTTACGATACATTTAAACTTCCTTGGCTCTCTAATATTGATTGTGACACAAAACTAATCCGTTAAACATATCATTATGCCTTTATTGTATGGATAGAAAATTATCGTCATTATTGGATTATACTCATACACTTATTTGTAATGAAGGAAATTGTGACTAGGACTGTCATAGTCCTTAGAATAAAACCATGTCTATGTCAAGACATTATATCCATAAAATATATATATCATTTACAATATATATTTCATCGACTATCATATGGATATATCCATAATGCTATCCATATTAATACATATATCATTTACCATATATATTGCATAAACTATCATATGGATATAACCATAATGCTATCCATATTAATACATATATCCTTTACCATATTGGCTATCATGTAATACTAACATTAGTTGCAACAATATATACATTTTTCAACATCCAAATTATTATGTGGATACAAAAACATTAATACTATCCATACTACATGTATATCGTCTAACATACAACACATTATATGGATACAATAAAACATGTGACTTTACTATGCGATATACCTATCGTATAACATGTGGACTCTTATATGTTATCATGACATTAATACTATCCCCAACGATATACCTATCGTTTAACATATATATTTGATATGTGAATACCATAATGTCGTATCCCTTGTATAGTGTTGTGAAACTATACCCTAACCATAATGTTCGTAACCATACCCAACTAGTGACATGGCTTAGCATTGAATAGGTTCGAAATTGTTTAAAGGCGGACGTCAGATCTGGTCCTGTGGCCATTTACCTATGATTGTTTCATTAATGGGGAGGCATGCATCGTACCTCCCAGACCTGTCACTTAGGAAGTTGCTCACAATGTGAGCTTACCATATCCCTCGCGTCACATGGTAGAGGAGTGGTGTGTACCTACTACGTTTACTCCTCTACGAGTCGCTCGAGGTAACCTTAATTTATTGTTTCCCCCCCTTGGGTCTTGTAACAAGTTTTGTCTCTGCGTTTGCAAGTCGATCGATGCGCTTTGGTGAGGTTCGACTCTTTGGTTTTGTAACAAGTTTTGTCTCCGTGTTTACAACTCGACCGGTGTGCTTTGGCAGGGTTCAGTTCTTGGTTCTGTAGCAAGTGTTTTCGTCCCCGTGTTGAAACAAGACTGGTGGACGATGAATAAAAACCAAAGCACATACTAGGGGTTCCCTATGCACCAAGATAAGTAACGAATTTGTTATTCAAGACCTCTTTGTGAAGTATTTCATACTTTTCTCTTTGTTTGAGGACTTACATGTATTATCATTGCGCCTCCATATAAATTTTCCTCCTAGATTTTCTTTGTGGTTTAAGCTTTCGATACTAGAGGTTTATGGTGTTTCCCTCGGTTGATTGTTGTTCTTCTCCCCATACTCGTTATAGTTCTTTCGTGGCCTGAAATGTTTTAAGAGTTGAACTCTCATCTATCTCTTTTCACCATTATGAGCCTATTAAACCTATTCTTTGGAACATGTCCTAAGAATTATGAGACTTTCTATATTGACTGATATTATCCCGATTTTTCTGTTATCAAATTCTGTAGGCGATTTTCATATTTACCATTTATGCATATATATATTCATTAACCCTCTGTGTGAAATTCCTCATATTACATTTTGGGTAATATAAATAATATTTATATTTGACAATATCAACCCCGTGTTCGTGATTTTCATTCTTTGTATTATACAACAATATCATATGTAGAAAAAATTAACCCTCTGATAATTCGTAAATTACGTCCTATGTATACATGTAGCGATAATATATATACGGGAAGCTTGATCCTCTGTTGGGAAGTCTTTAATTTAGCCACTGTAAAATTATAAATAGCAGTATAAAACCCTCTATGGGAATTCGTAATTTCTCTCTGTGTAAAAATATATTAACACTTTGTAAATCGTAATCCATGCTCTGTGTATGAAAATAACTTTATTTAACCTCTTTGGAGATTCTTAATTATTCTATGTGTAAAATATATTAACACTGTGTAAATTGTGAGTTACGCTCTTTGTAAATAAATATGACAGTCTTAATCCTATGTAGGAAGTTGAAGATTTATGCTCTGTGTAATATCTGTAGCAGTATTAATTCTCTATGGAATTTGTAAATCTACACTCTGTGAGATCGTTTCATATTTACTTTATGAGCATATAATTACCAATATAAAACAAGGTTGTAATAGTTTGAAATGACACTTGTTTGTAGCCTCTCGTTATAAAACGATTCTCTGTTTGGAGGGATTTGGTTCTTACTGAAGTGTTATTTAATTGTTGTGATTCGAAATGAACAATACAGAGGTCACAACTCGTATGCACCTCTTTAGATTTTAAATGTTTAAATGTGAATATACAGAGGGATTTGGAGAAATATAAATGTGTGCCTTCCTGTTGATTAATCTTTTCACAATATGTTTTAATTTTATTCATTTAATTTCACTTTCTTTGTTTTATAAGTGAATTTTTATGCACATTTACATGAATTTAATGATCGGGACCTTTTTCTTCTTCACGAGGGTACCCATCAGTCAATTTTCGGTCCACTCCTCCCCCTCTTGGATCGTGGACAAATTGTTGCACAAGCATAAGTGGCGATGTGTTTCTTTGTCGAGTTCAAGCTAAGTATTTCTTTAACTTATTCTTAATACTTAATTTCCATTAAAATACTAGTATATTAGACTAAACCCTAGCCTTTCTTCTTTTGTAGGTTTATAGAATCCAGGAAAGCGAGTAAAGGAAAGCCTCTTGCTCGAAAGGTATTTGAGTTATGATCTAGGCATACATATTTTATGCATTCTTCTTAGATTTTGTTTACATTACAACTGGTAATAGATTCTTTGGCCTATGGTACTCCACTATAATATTTGAATCATGATCGATGGAATACACAGGTTGTTTTGAAAATACTTTAAACAAGATTCATTTGAAAGTGAGAGTTGTTCTTGCAATACACTTGTAGACTATTGAATCACTATTTTTATGCAGTGATAGATAATATAAAGAATGTATATGGAATGTTATTCATTCTATCTATTCTCTATGGTATTTGTAGAAATTTGAATAGTAATTCAACATATATGTAATTCAATGGTCAATAGGAACATACAATAGTTCTATAATTTCTTTTCCATGAACACACACACACACACACACACACACACATTCATTTATATATGTATAACCATATTTAATGATTAATAGGAACATACAATAGTTATACTATTTTTGTATGGATGAGCACACACACACACACACACACACACACACACACACACACATATATACCATCATCACATTTCAATTAAAACAATATAGTATCCTTAACTACAACAAACTATCACCTTCCTAACCAATAAAACTCAAACATAATATTGAAAAAGACTGCAAGTCAAGATACATATTTGAAACCTGATGCTAGAATACAAATGGAACAACCACATTCCACACAACCGTAGAATAGGACAACCAATTTCACTTGTCATGTTCACCTAGTAGCCTGACCATGAGTCCATAAGGGAAAACTAAATGATCCTCTTTAGTTATTGTCACCATACACATATCATAATTTCATTTTCCTCACACTCACAATGCTCATAACAGAAAAATAGATTTCCCTTTCTCCCACATACTAAGTAGTGTCTTGCCTCCTCCATATGTGGTTTTTATATGCATCTTGTGCCTAGATATTTTCCTTTCCTCCTCGGGAAATTCATATCTTTACAAATCCTTGATTTTTAGGGGCTTCCAGTGATCAAATTGCACATTTTCCACTTGTAAAAATCATCCTTGAGGTAACTCAAACATGTTCCCCACTCCTGGAGTCATGGTCAACTACTTTTAACCTGGTTGTTCCATTTGTCTTCCAACATTTAATTTATAAAAAAATTGTCTTCCACATGTGAAAATAAAAGAGGCTAGTTGGGCAAGTCAAATATTTTCCCAATAGTCATCAAATAATTAATTACAATAATAAAAATTCCAAATTCGGATTTTCCATAAATGCAAAATAATTTCCAAATATGATTTTTCCAAAATCGGAAATTTATTCCAAAGTTCACTTAGAACATAATATTCTAAAATTTTGGGGATATTAAATCTTCTCCCCATTAAGTAAAACATTGTCCTTAGTGTCCATTCCTCTTTCGGAATAGGGTTGGATAATATTTCCGCAAATATTCCTCCAATTCCCAAGTGGCCTCCTCAGGGATAAAGTGCTTCAATTGCACTTTTACTTGGGCGATGGCTCTATTTCGTAGTACTGTTTCTTTCCTGTCTAGAATGCATAGATGTTCCAATTTGAACTCTCCTTCTAGTTCCAATTGCACCATGTTCCAGTCAATGATGTGATTAGGATCATGAATATATATTTTTTAATTAGGTAACATGAAAAACATTATGAACTTTTAAGTTTGCATGAAGTGCTAGTTGATACGCCATTGCTCTGATTCTAGTTAAAATATCAAAGGGGCCACAAAACCTCAGATCCAACTTTGAACATTCTCCTTTCTTTAGATAGCTTCTCCTTGCTTTGATTTTTAGATATACATGGTACCCAATTTGAAATTCTTGGTGTCTCCTTTTTAAATCTACGTAGATTTTATGTCGGTCTTGGGCCTCCTTTAAATTCTACTGTACCATTTTTACTATATTCTCCATTTTCTGAAGAATTTTCGGTCCCATCATAATCCTATCAATTGGATTATCCCAACTAATAAGAGTTGTGAATTTTCTTCTTTATAATGCTTCGAAGGGACTCATCTTGGTTGATGTCTGATAGTCATTATTGTAAGGAAATTCAAATAATCTTAGGTACTCCTCCCACTTAGTTGGTTTCATTCTCACGTACATTCGTAACACATCTTCCACAGTTTGATTCGTTCGTTCGATTTTCCCATCTATTTTTGGATGGTAGCTTGTGTTGAAATTTAGGTTAGTATCCAATCCTGCAAACAATTCCTTCCAAAAGTTTGACGTAAATTTGACATCTCTATCGGAGATCACCATCTTAGGAATTGCATGTCATGTAAATATTTCTTTCATAAATATTTAAACAATATTAATTCCTTTATAAGTAAAATTTGCAGGTATAAAATGTGCAGATTTGATAAGTTTATCAATCACTACCATAATTGAGTAATTTTTCTTTTGAGTCTTAGGCAAACCTGTGATGAAGTCCAATGAGATAATCTCCCACTTCCATTTTGGTATAGGTAGAGGTTGTAGGAGACTGACTGGATGTTGATGTTCAGCCTTTACCTGTTGACAATCTAAGCATTTAGATAAGTATTCAATTGTTTCACTTTTCATGTTAGGCCAATAAAACAATTTTTTTAAGGCTATTATCATTTTTTAGTATCCTCGATGACCAAAATATGGCCTTTTGTGCAATTTTTTCCATAATTGTTGACTTTAAATCAACATAATTAGGTATATACAACCTGTTTTTGAACCTTAGCAATCCATTTTTATCTAAACACAGATCTGTTTTGTCCAGTTTTACCTATTTTTCTTGTAATTTTGTTGTTGTTTTGATTTATTTTTCATCATTACAACTTGCAGATTTTATTCTTTCTTTGATGTTGTTTTTTTCTTTGCCTTTGATGTGTCTTACTTCAAAATAAAATTGACTTAAAAAGGCTAGCCAACTCACTTTCCTTACACTAAGATCTGGTTGACTGAATAAAAAATTTACACCACTCTTGTGAGTTAGTAGCATAAACTTTCTCCCCATTAAATAATGCCGCTACATTTTTAGTGCATGAATTACAGATGCTAACTCCAAATCATGTCTAACATAATTTCGTTGATGTTCTTTCAGTTTACGTGATTCGTAAGAGAAAACGTGATCATATTGTGTTAAGACACCTCCCAAGCCTTCTTTGCTTGAATCCACGCGAACTGTAAAGTATTTATCAGGATCTACTACCCTTGGGACAGGTGTTGTAGTTAATATCCCTTTTAGTTTATCAAATTTATCATGACACATTTGTGACCAAGTAAATATTATTCCCTTTTCCTTTAGGGATGTAATTCAATACAAAATCTTAGAAAATCCTTCGATAAATCTTCGGTAAAAACTGATAGCTCTGAGGAATGATCTACTGTCTGCTACATCCTTAGGGATAGGTCATTCCATAATGGCTTTTATCTTCTCTGGATCAACTTCAATACCCTCTTCGTATATCATGTGTCCTAGGTATTGTATCCTTCTTTGGTAGAAGTGACACTTATCAAACTTCACATACGACTTGTGTTTCCTTAAGGTCTGCAATACTATTTTCAGATGTTCTTCATGTTCTTCTTCCGTTTTCGAGTAAACTAAAATATCATCAATAAATACCAACACAAATTTATCTATGTATTGAATGAATATACTATTCATCAAACACATAAAGGTTGTTGGTGCATTAGTAAGACCAAACAAAATTATGAAAAACTCATAGTGTCTGTGTCATGTTCTAAATGTTGTTGTTTTATTTATATCTTCATCCTTTATTTTAACTTGGTGATAACCAGACCTTTAATATAACTTAGAGAAGATATTTTCTACTCCCACTTGGTCAAACGGGTCGTTAATTCTAGGTAAAGGATACTTATTCTTGATCCTCATATTATTTGGTTATCGATAGTCAATGCATAGTCTCAAAGTCCCATCTTTGTTTTTAACGAAAAGAATAGGTTCTCCCCAAGGTGAGACACTTGGTCAAATATATTATTTATCTAACAGTTCTCACAACTAAATTTTCATTTTCGTTAATTTGGGTAAACTCATTCTATAAGGTGCCTTAGATATCAGGGTAGATCCAGGTAGTAGATCGATAAAGAAATCTATCTGTCTTCTTGGAGGTACATCTGGTTTTTCATCTACAAATACATATTTAAACCCATGTAGGACTACAAAGTCCTCTAAACTGGGTTTGTTTTCCTTTTCTAACAGTTTATTACCTGAACAACATAAACCATGGAACCTTTATTCATACGTTTCTTAAATTGCATAGTTGATATATGCCTAACCAAAACTAGTTTTTTGATCTCGTGTATCATCCTAACTATGTTATTTTCGTCTATGTAGAAAAGTGACTTTTCGTAATAGTTTAAAATTAATTTATGTTTCTCTAACCAGTCCATTCCAATGATTACATCATAATATACCAAAGGTAAAATGTTCAGATTTAACTTTGTACTTTGACCGTCTATGTTGAGTTCACATTCAGGATTAAAATATGTTACTTTTCTCTTGGTCCTTGTTTCTAATTGTACTAACCAGGAATTAGAATGCTTTATTTTCTTGAGTTTGTTTAATTCAACTAAACTAGGAGGAAAAAAACTAAGACTAGCTCCTCGGTCAATTAATATAGAAATGTTGTAATCATGAATTTTGCCTTCGACCTCCATGATAGTGGATTGATTATTATCTTGCCTTCCATCCATACTTGCATTAATTATGTGCATGTTTCTACCCATATATCCTATTGTAGAAGCTTCTTGTAGGTTATGGATTGTATTTCTTGCCATGGAAATTAAGCGTGGACAATTTCTCCTCACATGAGTTTCTCCACACTCCCAACACTTCAATGGTTCTCTGAGGATGTTACCAACTTTTGTGACTCCCAGGTTAACTGGTCTACCTCCCCCTTGAGCATTCTGGGTGTTGCAATGATAGTCCTTCTTTTGAAAGCCTTGTGCCATATTATGGAAAGGGTTTGGTTGGAAGCCTTTATTTCACTGATTCATTATGTCCTATTTCTTGTCCTTCCATGTCTTGGGAATTTCAAACCTTTGTTTGTACTGATCATAGGATATCTGAGCCTTTCTAAACACTTTATTCAAGGTCTTGGGATTGTAAAATTAATTTTTTTCTTTGTACGACTCTGGTAGATAACTTTAGAATCATTGTATCTTTACTTTGTCTTCCTTGATATATGGTACACATCTCAATAGTTGTAGAAATTTATATTTCATATCATCCATGGTCATTTGTCTGAGTCTTATCTTGTAGAATTACTTAGTCTTTCTTTCCTAATAGATTTCTGACAAATATTTCTTCTTGAAATATTTCTTAAAATATGACCGTTCCATTTGTCTCTCTTTCAATCCCTTAGCCAATTGTAGGTCTTGCCACCAGATACCTACTTTTCCCTTCAAGTTGTAAATGTCCATTCTGACTTTCATATTACTAAAGTAATTGTAAATATGGAAGTATTTCTTTATGTCTAGTAGCCATGCTTTAACCTCTCCTCCCATCCTTGATTATTCATCAAAGATGGACGTTTTTATTTTCTTGAATTCACCTTCCAGGTGATCTACTTCTTTTCTTTTTCTTCTTGCAATTGTTTTGTTTCCTACCATGTGTGTGTCTTCAAAAGAACTATTCTCATTTTCTATTTCATGACCATATCTTTTACAGGACCTTTTGATGGCTTCTTCCTCCTTTTCATTATCCTTTGGGGTCTTTTTTGTTACTATACTACACAACATCCTTTCATTTATTTCTAATTGGTCTTCCTGTGCCTTTTTTATCTTTTCATTGTCTTCTTTAAACACTTTAAATTCCATGATGAGGTTCTTCATTTTTTCCAAAACCTTGGTGGCTGCAATTCCTTTGGTGTTATTCCTAGGTTCTTTAGGAAGTCCTTGATTAGGATTCTCTTAAGTTCTGATTTCTTCTTCATTATGTGTTGACATTATCACAACAGACCAACAATTTTTCCTGCTTGTAACAATAAACATATTTGTTACCTTTTCTTTAATAGAAAATAAAAACTCAAAATAATTTGGTGTTCCCCTGAGGTCCAAGTCTTGTAACCTTCAACTCTGATACCATATGTAGTCTACCCCGAATTTCCCAAATAAATAAAAAAATTGTGATGGAACATTTAAAGTTCCTTGACTCTCTAACATTGATTGTGACACCGAACTGATCCGTTAAACATATCGTTATTCCTTTATTGTATTCATAGAAGATTGTCAATGTTATTGGATTATACTCATACACTTATTTGTAATGAAAGAAATTGTGACGGGGACTATCATATTATGTAGAATAACACCATGTCTATGTTAAGACATGTTATTCATAAAATATATATATATCATTTACCATATATATTTCGTCTATTGTCATATGGATATCACCATAATGTTATCAATATTAATACATTTATCATTTACCATATATATTGCATCAACTATCATATGGATATAACCATAATGATATCCATATTAATACATATATCCTTTAACATATAATCTATAATGTAATACTAACATTAGTTACAACAATATATACATTGTTCAACATTCAAATTATTATGTGGATACCAAACCATTAATACTATCCATACTACATGTATATCGTCTAACATACAATGTATTATATGGACACAATAACACATGTGACTTTAGTATATGATATACCTATCATATAACATGTGAACTCTTATATGTTATAATAACATTAATACTATACCCAACGATATACCTATCTTTTAACATATATATTTAATATGTGAATACCACAATGTCGTATGTCCTTGTATAATGTTGCAAACCTATACCATAACCATAATGTTCGTAACCCTACCCAACTAGTGAGATGACTCAGCATTGAATAAGTTCTAATCATTTAGAGGAGAATGTCAGATTTGGTCATGTGGCCATTTACCTATGGTTGTTTCATTAATGGGGAGGTCTGTATCGTACCTCCCAGACCTAACCCTTAGGCAGTCACGCCCAATGCGATCTCACCATCTCCATGACTTCACATGGCAAAGGGGTGGTGCGTACCTAATATGTTTACTCCTCTACGAGGCCCTTCGGGTAACCTTCATTCATTGTTTGCCCACCTTGGGTCCTGTAACATGTTTTGTATCTATGTTTGCAACCAGACTAGTGTAGTTTGGTGAAGTTCAGCTCTTTGGTTATGTAACAAGTTTTGTATCTTCGTTTAAAACCTGATTGGTGATCTTTGGCGAGGTTCGTTTCTATAATGGCCCCATCGTTACAACTACAAGAGAAGTAAAAGGTGATTTTTTTTTTGTTTTAGGCAGGAAGGAAACAACAACATAGTTAACCACACCTAGATAATGAACACACACACACACACTAATTAGGCAACAGGAAATTATGACTCCACGCAATATCACAAGATCAACTGGGCGAAACATGCATAAAACAACAAGGAGAAACAACTATCCAGCCGACACAACAGGACCATGCCTACAAGCTAAGGGAAAACATCCCCCTCTCGACACAACGACCTTGAAAAACAAGGACTATAACCTAAAGGCACGTGAACCCAATGCATGATGGAATTCAACCCATGTGCCAAAGGAAAACTTACAACGCTAGACAAAACTCACACAAAAGTCACCAACTTCGGCCAAGTTATCATTCACTGCTATCGAATAGGACGTGCCATGATCCCCTCTTCAGGATTCATGTTGTTCCCAAATGATAGACGTGTCAATAACCTTGGTGCAACAATCCTAACGGGACCAAGTATTCAAGAAACTCCAGAACGCTAGGAGGCGAAACAATTGACAAAAGGACTACGCCCACACCCCAAGCAATCGGTCGACAAGACTCCAGATGATGTTACTCAAAGGAAAAAGCGTAACTGTTACGTGACTTCGCCAACACCCCAACAACATAGTCAAGTTTGAACTAGTCAAAACCACGATTTGAATTAGTGTTATTACATATCTGAATTAAGCAGTGTAAATCAATGAATTCCAACTCTAAATTAACATTAAATACAATCTGATTTGGCGTGTCAACTACCAATTGGACAATAATTATAAATCAATTTAACGTTAATTATAAATCGAATTACCCGGTCTAAATTTACAATTTAGTCAATACTCACCAGTCTAGTTTTAATCATTAATTACAATCTAATTGAGCGATTCTAAATTAATCCAAAATTTCAATCTAACTACCAATTAACATTAAATAACAACATTAACAAAATTAATGTAGAATGCTATAATTATAACACTTATTAACAATTAAAACACAACATGTCGTCAATCTATATTAACCGTACTAAAAATGAAAAGTTGTCCATTAACAATAAAATAAACTATTGATAAATGACAATGCCATTAAGAGGGCTATTTTCAAGCTCTTGGCTAGTTTTCGATGGAAGGTAGCTAAAATTCAGTATCACAGTCTATTAACAATGTTGTACACAATTACTATAAGGCTGACTATTTTAAACATAACATATAAAGGGTTGTCAAAACTTTATGGTTACTGTCAACGATAGCATCGCCATCCAGATTTACTGCCAAAATATATTCTCGGTGGTAATTACGTTACGGTGAGATCTTCAAGAAGTCGCTACACATAAATGATAGGAATAACTTGCTTACATTACGACGATAGCCAATTTAGGGATTGGGCATAACATGCAGCCATAAAAATCGCCACCATACATGCAAGCGCACATTCAGTAATGTAAATCGCACATAGGCACACACTCAGCCATGGCACCCACTCCACCATGCAATTCATCATGACACGCAGCCATGTGAAATCAAAAAACACAGGCAGTAAAATCGTAATGACTCAGGCATGAAAAACAAAATAATAGTAATAACGCAGGTCTACACTATACCAATCGCTGTCAATTTAGATTTAATTCAGAGTCACAATTATAAATGTAAAACGCTGACAACCATGTTACTTTTTCTATCCACGAAGTGGCCATCCATAAAAATAAATCGTTGTCACCAGTGGTCAAGATTGCAGTTGGAATGCAAACAAACGTAGTGTGATGAATTCATTGTCTTTAATTTTTTTTTGTCTTTAATATTGTTGTCCTTAATATCGTTGTCTTTAATAATATTCATTGTAAAAATGAAAGAACATAAGTATTTGGCTGAGAGAAATAGGAGTTTGTTGTGTGATGATATCGCTGACTAAAACGAGTTTAAAAATTATAAAATGGAATAAACAGGGACTTGATTATAAATCATTGTCAATAACATATGTAAAAACACAGTGATTACAACATATGTAAAACATAGTGAATGCAACGTTGTTTGTGTATTGAACGATGTCTAAATTTTGTTTTCATTCCCAGGTTAATAAAAACGCAGTCAAACAAATGGTAATTTTGTAGACTTTTAATCAAGAACTATCAATGGCTGACTATACACATTATATCATTTTTGAAAGGTGAAATTGATTCTGAGAATTAAATTCATTCTAGATAGTCAAATCGTTGTGGAAAGTAGAATAGTTTTCTGAATAGTCAATCACAATCAACAAAATGAAAATCATAGTCCATAAACAAAACAAGCGTTCGGATTGGTGTAATAACATAGACGCATAAAAATAAAATGTAGAAAACATTAAAATAAACGCAACGGAACTCGTTCACAAGAAGGTGCAAGAAAAATCATTCAACCAAGAAAAATCAATAGGGGCAGACGGGCTGGGCATAAGAATCCTTCCCTCATCATCCATGCACAAGAAAGAAGGTTGTTAGGATCTATAGGTCTAATAACACCGAACTGACGGTCGTCGATTTGGCTCTTGGCCGATTGCTCAAGAGAGGATTGATGAGCTAGGTACGAAGGCGAAATACAAAGCATAAACTCATCACAAATTAATAAAACCATAGGATGGTCACAACATCCAGGGAATCAAAAGCCAAGGGAATCAATCAACAACAAGATTAAGGCTATGGGGGGAATTCAATCGTCAATTAAAATGCTAAGTCAATCATTTTATTTACCTAATTAAACATACAGAACTAAAAGCATAAAGTATACTAATAATCTACCATGCAGAAATAAAGCAAGTGTACCGTATCCAAAATAGCCATCTTTGAGTTGTTGTCATGCGCGCTCCATGCAGCTCCCTCTTGCTGACTGACGAGACTTCACTGGTACCTCCCATCCAACACTAGGGGTACTCTTCTACCCCCTTAGCGCCCCGAGCTGCAAAGGGGCCACGCACACTAACCAAAGAATTAGCTAGCTCCCAGCTCGCCTCGCAAGGCCGAGCTACCACTCCTTTTCGAGATGGCTATCCCAACTCCCACAAGCTAAGTAAGTCAAGTCTAAAATTCTGTAGCATAACATAAGAGATCCATCCTCCTCCTCCTCCCTCCTTTATATAGATTTTCTAAGTCATTTACTTTCCCAAAATCACATTTAATTCATTGTTCAATAATTTAATTCATAATAATCTTCCCCGTACAAGTGTCACCCATCCCCTTCATTGCACCATAAATTAATTTCATTAATTAATTAATTACTCATATTTCCCTCATCCACCTAAAAACACTCCTAGAATTGCTCCTAGTTTTCCCCATATTCCCTTACAAATTTTAATGACTTTCCCCCTTACTAATTTACTAGTTGAGTTTAATTTAGAAAGTTCTTAAATGCTAGATACCTTACTAAGTTAGACTTTCTGCTTTTTCCTTGGGTTTCCCCTTTCTTTTTATGTTTCCCGCTTTTTCCTAGTTTCCTAATTCTTTTAAACTTCTCTCTTGCCTTTTCATTTAAAACTCAAATTGGCAGGTGTAGAAATTCCCTTTTTCCCTTTCTCCTTCTTAATTATTAAATTTTTATTAGCATAAGTGAGAAAAATTATTTCCCCTTTTTCCTCTTTTTAAATTTTATCCCCCAAAATATTTTTATAAATTAAATGAATTACTTGGGCCCTTCTCATCACATGATTAATGATGATTATCATTATTATTATAATTTTGTTTTTTATATAAATAGATAAAAATTGTATCACAAGTATCACTTAGACCTAGACTTTATTTTCCTAGGCTGGGTGACAATTTATTAGGGGAAATGTTTTAAATCTTTCTTATCACGTTATTCATCCTAAGGCCATCTAGGTTTATCCATTTATTAATTAAAAATGTGATGTTCCCTTCAGGACACACTATGTGCTCCAAGGGTGCCACTCGCCTCAATTTGTTTCTCTTGCGTGATGTGCCCTTCCGGACGCACTACGTACTCCAAGGGTGTGACTCACCTCAATCTGTTTCTCTTGCGTAACTTGCCCTTGAGGATGCACTACGTGCTCCAAGGGTTCCACTGACCTCTTTACTGACTTGTGTGACATCCCCAAAAATAAATTATTTTTTGAATTCGAAAATTGTTAGGAAAATTATTCTGTTTTTAGTAAATTCGAGTTTGAAATTTTTTTGCCATTTATGGAAATTCTGAATTTTAAATTTGGTAAATTGTAATTAATTATTATGACATTTGGGAATAGATCTGATTTGACCCAACTAACTATTTGACTATGACACTTGTATTAAAACATAATATTTTATAATTATTGCAGGAGGACAAATGGAACAACCATGTTAAATTTAGTTGACCATGACTCCATGACTGGGGAACATGTTGGAACTACCTCGGAGATGATTGTTACAAGGGGAAAATCATGGATTTGGCCATTGGAATCCCCTAAAAATCAGGGATTTAGAAAGATGCAAAAATTCCCAAGGGCGGGAAAAGACCTAGGCATAAACATTGTTTTGATATATAGCATATGTGAGGAGGAAGGATGTTGTCGGGTATGCTGGGAAAAAACATTACTGGGTACTTGCTATTATGAGCACTAATTGTTGAGTGTGAGGCAAGGAGAATAATACTGACAGAGGAAGACATTGTTGAAGAGAAAATTCCAAGTTTGCCCTCATGGATTCATGGTTATGCTAGGGGGTGAATAGGACAAGTGATTTGGGTTTCCTATTCTATGGTTGGGAGGAACGTGGTTGTTCCCTTTGTATTCCCTATGTTGTTCTACCTCTCCTTTGGATGAATGTTGGTTAATTAGATGTCTAATAGAATGCATTTATAGATTCTGCATCGAAGTATTGCTATGGATGAAAATCTGGTTGAATGTTGTTGAACTTAATGTCCGATCAAAATATCTTGAGATTAATTATGAAGGCATTTATATCTACTGGGTAAAATTGCATATAAGCACCATGTGAATGAGATCAGATTCTGTATATATATACTTATGTGGCTGTAAGTAGTTTTGCACAGAGTCATGATTGAGGTCCTCATTTACGTACTCATTAATCCAAAAGAAAACAAAAGTTATGTATGACAGAAGTCACGGTCAAGTATATATATATATATATATATATATATTATGTATTACAAATGTAACTGAACAGTATGAATTACAATGGTAAATAAAGTACCTACAATCTTGTGCCTTAATTTTTAAATGCTTGATACATGAGAAAACAACTGAATGCATCCCTCCTATTACGAATTTATGCTTTCCCTAGTCTATACAAATTTGGTTATTCATAACAAAATTTTCGTTGTTCTGATATAAGATAATACAAAAAATAGAAGACACCATAAAGGACAAAACACAGAGGTATACAAATGTCATAAGATCTTATACTGAGAAAACAATTTAAGATTTTCTTTCCAATTGTACAAAATAAAAGATCCAAATTGGAACGAATAATCACTATAATAAGGGATACTCGAATTATTGCATGACATTTTACATAATCAAAACTCTATACATGAATCATATAAGTGAAAACTCCTACCAGTCTTATAGAATCATTCTTTACACAATCTAAGTACTAACAAAATGGTTATATATACATGTATGTATACATAAATCCTCTTATATAGATAAGCATTCTGGATATAAATCACAGAATCATAACTTTACTCTACCTTACCTTGATAAACTCAGATTAGTGTAACTACCCATTGTTAGATCCAGTCTAACTATTACTTATCAAAATGAAATAAAACGATATAGAATTGTAGATATAATATGATTCGATTTTACAGTATAAATATTCAAATATTTGTAAATTCCTATCCATCCAATGCACAACTATGAATTACATAGAAGTTTGAAACAAGAATCTTCAATCTAAAATGACAACCATAGTAATTAAATTACAAGTTAGGGTTAAACCTGAACAATGAAGAGATTTGATTAATTCAATAGTCATTTTATTACTGCAAATGAACAAGGGAATCCAATAGATAAATCTGTAAAGGATTCATACTTATACTAACCGGACCCGGACTTTAAGTTTACATTTGAGAATTTTTGCCTTTCCAAGCATGATAGGAAACCGAGGGAAGAATATACTAAACGTCTACATCTAAAATTGCAACCATGAACTGTTCGGACTCTAGAAGTGTTTACAGAAGGGAACTTGAATACCTTTTGTGCCAAACATGAGTATGAAACATCTGAGATCCTTGCATAGACGAAAACCTGGCAGGAATTACCATTTATGAATATTAGTAATTTATATACAAGGGAAAAATTTAAGAAGCACACCAACAGAGTAAAAACTTATATTAACAGAGTATACCAGGACCATACTTAACTTCTGATTCGCAGCTCACATGTCTTTCTTTCCTTGTCGGCTTTCGTCTGGACAGACGCCCAGGGACAAGGGCGGATGGTGCAACAACGCTTAGATGGGTACCCTTGCATCAAAGGCCCATCATTATCAATACATATTAATTCTCAAAACAGATTAAAATAGTAAAAGGAAATATTTAAACAATAACTAACGGATAATGAAATACAATAATTGAATGTGCTTGTAATACATAAATGGAACATAGCATATTGGGCATAAATAGAGTATAAGTCTTTCATACTAAACCAGGAGTACATCTAATCGGTTGAGCCTAGTCCACCAGAACCAAACTACACAAAGTAGTTATAAATCCACAAATAATACAGAGATGCACGACCAAGATTTATAGAGCACACTTTCCTTTTGACATCAAATGGAAATTCTTTAGATATAAAGGAAAGAGCAACGTAGGCGAAAGTCCAATTAAGTCTTATTGACACTATGGAGATAGGGTCACCCCTGTAAAAGGAAAGAAAAAAATAAGTCACACAGTGGGGTTTATTCTTCCCAAAAAATAACTTCCCCTCAGTCTCACGAATATTCGGCTATGTACCGTGACTTACATTATTCGACGGAGATTTTACGAAAACCCTAGATCCCGAAACATAGACAAACAAGGCTAATACTTTCTTTGTATAACCAGAGAAGAAATGTCGATAACTTTAAATAAAATTATTTCTCCAGGAATAAGGATGACTCTGAAAGTATTATAGAGAAGGTACACGAAAGGAGGATTCAACAGGAGGAAGAAACATGACAGTAATTACAGAATGACAAAAATTTCACTAAACAATTTTTGAAAATGCACCACCTTATTTAGTCAACCATGGTATTATGTTTAAGGAAGGACTCACCAGGGAATCATACCACGCTGTCTATTGCAATAATGGATTGACCTCCATGAAAACATTCTTCACCTCAAAAATTGATACACAGAGCCTCTTCGTAGAACTCAATAATGACAAACTTTCAACCTACTCAAACCCTAAGCGGTGCTTTGATGTATCAGAGCAAATGTGGGGAGTTTGAAGGATGGTTAGCCTTGTAATAATGGAAGAGTCGGTGTGACACCTTGGGTAAAGAGACAAGTGAATATAATGTAACTCACAGGAATTCCATTAATGATGGTTACAGAGCCTTAACTACCCTGGACAGTGGACCATCCCTTCCACTTAAGGGTTGTCATGCATAGACACCCTTCATGACTCGATGGAAATTAAATTTTGTTCAGACCCACTATGTTAGCTTGAGTTAGTAGTTTGATCCTCGTTGTCGAATTTCCTCGTATGTTTGGACCAGATCTTTCATTACAATCAACATACCGGTTCTAAGAACCATTGAATGACCGAGACTTGGTAGTTATGCTAGTTACTTGTTATTGAACCCGACCTCATGTCTATTATGGATGGAATATAAATAAAGTATCCCAAGTTTAGAGTACTTAGGTGTAGTTGTGCGTGAACTTGGAGGCCTTAGGTTAAAAGGTGAGTTGTGGTATGAATCATAAGACTAAACATTATATACATAGTCTTATACGCATATAGTTAAATAGAACAAAGGAAAAAAGGGAATTGCTAAAGCCTTGATGGTTTACCCTTTTAACCTTTCTACTCGAGGTAAGTCAAGATGATATAGTTACAACAACTTGTGGTAAGTAGATTTTAGGGTTTTTATCACAGAGATCTATAAAAAAAATTGATTTTAGGATCTCCTTCTTCTACCAAGTAATTATATAAACAATTTTATTTTTTTTATGAAAAAATTGAGGTTCATTACATATGGTATGAGAGCGAAGGTTACAACCCTTGGACCTTAAACAGAGACATCCAATTTACTTAGCATATAATTTTGTTTACGTAAAACTAATAAACCTTTATTGTTGCAAACAGAAAACCCTTATTTGTTTTGTGTTAATCATGGCAGCACAGGATGACGCATAAATCAGAATTGGTGGGAATCCTAAAAAAAAGACTTCCTGAAAATCAGAGACAAAATAGTGACAGAAGCTCACCTACTGAAGTTCTAGAAATGATGAGGAATCTCATTGTTGAGCTACAAGTTTTCAAATCCGACAGTGAGAAACTGAAGAAAGCACAATAAGAACAACAAGAAATAAATGAAGTCCAGTTGCGCAGTATAGTGACAAATAAAATCCCAAAGGATGATAACAATGAAGAAGAGGTCAGCAAAAGGGCCTCCAAGAATTCTAGGCCTGAAGCAGAAAAAGGGGACAGTTTGTCTGAAGGTACACCTTTAGCTGAGGACAAAACAAAAGAAGATAGAAAAAGAAAATAGGTAGACCACCTTGAAGGACAATTTATGAAAATTAAACCAACTACCTTTGATGGATAATCCATAACAGGAGAGGAAGTTGAAGCATGATTATTAATCATCAAAACATATTTCTAGATATACAACTATTCTGGCAATATGAAGGTCAGAATGGCCATTTACAATATGAAAGTAAAAGCTAGCATTTGGTGGCAAGATCTTAAATTGGCTAAGGGATTAAAAGAGAAACAAATGGATTGCTATGACTTTAAGAAATATTTCAAGAAATAGTACCAATCTAAAAGCTACTATGAAAGGAAAAAGAAATCATTTTATGAGTTACAACTTGGTCAAATGACAATGGAGGATATTATAAACAAATTCCTAGAATTACTAAGGTTTTTACCTTATATCTGGGAGGACAAGGTAAAAATCCATCAGTCCTAAGTTGTTTACCATAGTCTTCCATGGACAGAATTGAGTTTGACAACCCCAAGTCCTTGACTGAAGTATTCAGGAAAGCACAAATTTTCTATGACCAGTACAAATTGCGGGCAGAGTTTCCCAAAGCTTGGAAGGATAAGAAACAAGACCGAATGAACCAAAGGAATAAGGGATACTAGCCATCTCCTTATCTAAATGCAACAAAAAGATTAGCTAGAAAATATTTTCACTCCAATAATCCAAGTATACAAAGCAACAGTAAACTAATAAATTTGGGAGCAAAGAAGTTTGGGGATAGTCCCTGCGAACCATTAAAGTGATGGGAATGTGGAGAACCTCATCTAAGGAGGAACTATCCATGTTTAAATACAACAAACATAATTGTTGTTCATAATTTACAGGAAGCCTCAACGGTGGGTGATGTGGGAAAAAGCCTCCAATAGATATATGTAGTTGTGTATGGCTGGCAAGATGACCACCAGTCATCTGTGGTGGAAATCGAAGGTAAAATAAATAACACTCGATTTTTTTTTTTAATTGATCCTGGAGATACATTAAGTTATATCACTACTGGTGTTGTAGAGTCAAATAAACTTAAGAAAATGAAACACGCAAAATCATGGCTGGTACAACTAGCAACAGAAACTAAAAGGAAAGTGGTTGCCTTTATTTTTGATTTTGAGTTCAGTTTTGATGGTCAATGCATAAGCACAAATCTGAACATTCTACCACTAGGATCTTATGATGTGATTATCAAAATGGATTGGTTGGAAAAGCACAAAGAAATTCTAGATTGTTATGCAAAGACACTTAGGTATAAAGATGATTATGATACTAATAGAACAACCCAAGGTATACCAAAACCAATATCAGTTAGACAAGTCATAGCAATGAAATTCAAGAGATGCATCAGAAAGGGTTGTCAAGTTTACGCTATCCAAATAAGTAATCTATTAGAAAAAGAAGATAATCCCAACTTGTAAGACTTTGTTGTTCTACGAGAATTCATAGACGTGTTTGTTGATGAAATACCTAAATTACCCCCTAGAAGGAAAATAGACTTCTCCATAGACCTACTACATGTTTTATCCCCTATCTCTAAATCACATTATTGAATGAGTTTGTCAGAATTGACAGAACTAAAAATTCAACTGCAAGAATTATTGGACAAAGAATATATCGGACTGAGTGTTTCACTATGGGGAGCACGAGTCCCCTTTGTGAAAAATAAAGACGGTAATCTAGGACTATGTATCAATTATAGACAATTGAACAAAATGACTATTAATAACAAGTACCCCTAACCTAGGATAAATGATTTGTTCGATCAAGTAGGTGGGGCCAAGATCTTTTCAAAGTTGGATTTACGATCCGGTTATCACCAAGTTAGGATAAAAGATGAGGACATAAGAAAAACAACTTTTCAAACAAGATATGGACATTACAAATTTTTAGTTATACCTTTAGGACTCACTAACGCACCATCCATGTTTATGTGTCTAATGAACAATATTTCCAGTCAATGCTTGGAAAAGTTCGTACTGGTATTTATCGACGATATTCTAGTTTATTCTAAAATAGAATAAGAATAGGAAGAACACTTAAGAATAGTTCTACAAACTTTGAGGAAGCACAAACTGTACGCCAAATTCGATAAGCATGATTTTTATCAAAAGAAAATACAATACCTAGGACATGTAATTTCTGCAAAAGGCATTGTAGTCGAACCTAAGAAAATAAGAGCCATCATGGAATGACTTGTACCTAAGGATGTAGCGGATATCTGATCATTCATGTGAATCACCGGATATTATCGCAGATTTATAGAGGGGTTTTCCAAAATAGCCTACCCCATCACATCATTACAAACGAAAGGGACCAAGTTTAACTCGTCACAAAAGTGTTAAGATAGTTTTAACAAGTTGAAGGAATTATTGACAACCGCACCAATTTTAAAGGTAATAGACCCAGATAAATACTTTACCATATGTTTTGATGTGAGTAAAGAAGGACTAGGTGGTGTCCTAACTCAAGAATGACACGTTATTTGTTATGAGTCCCAGAAATTAAAATAGCATGAGCGAAACTACGTCACTCATGAATTAGAATTAGTAGTGGTAATACACATCTTAAAAATGTGGCAACACTACATAATGGGAAAAAAAATTATATTATTGACAGATAATAGCCGTGTGAAATATTTGTTTAGCCAGCCAGATCTTAATGCAAGGCAAGCAAGGTGGCTAGCCTTCTTGAGAGAATTCGACTTTGAGGTAAGACACATCAAGGGTAAGGAAAATAAGGTAGAATATGCTTTAAGAAGAAGAGTCCATGGGTTATTTGAAATAAATGTCACTAGGGAAGAAAGTGATCATGAACAGAGAATAATGATGACATGTATTAACGACAAAAAACTACACTAAGATAGTGGTAGAATTACAAAACACTACAACAAACTCAGACAAACCAGATCTGAGTATTGATAAAAGTGGACTATTACAATTTAAAAATAGACTTTACATACCAGATTTGGCATAGTTAAAGATAACAATTTTGGATGAAGTGCATAAGAAACTGTATTCTGGTCATCCGGGATACCAGAAAATGATAACACTTAGTAAATTATTTTATTGGCCTAATATGAAGGGTGAGACATCATAGTACTTGGCTAGGTGCCAAGATTGTCAACAGGTTAAGGCCAAACACTAGCATCCATCCATCTTATTAATACCATTACCAATACCAGAATGGAAATGGGAGACCATATCGTTGGACTTTATTACAGGTTTGCCTAAAACTCAGAAACATAATGATTCTATTATTGTTGTAATCGATAAACTCAGTAAGTCTGCACACTTTATTCCTATAAAGTCTACTTTTAAAGATATAAACATCACTAAAATATTTATGAAAGAAATTTTTAGACTACAATGTATTCCTAAAATGGTGATTTCAGATAGAGATGTAAAATTCACATCTAACTTTTGGAAAGAATTGTTTGCAGGGATAAATACTAATTTGAATTTCAATACAAGTTATCATCTGCAAACAGACAGACAGACTAAAAGAACAAACCAAATTGTAGAGGATATGCTCTGCATGTATGTAAGAACAATACCAAACAAGTGGGAAGACTACCTGCACTTGGTAGAATCTTCATATAACAATGGGTACCAAACTTTGGTTACGTTAAGCCCTTTCGAGGTACTGTACAACAAAAGGTGTATGACTCCAATTAGTTAGGATAACCCAGTTGACAGACTCATGGTTGGATGACGTAGTTGTTCACGCAGGCACGTCGACTCATAGGATCTTCTCTTCCCTTAGCCCAAAGAACACTAATCGGTCCTTCTATTTCCCTATCGGGAAATCTGCACCCACAGATCTCTTCACATGATCCCCCTTTCTTTACTTATTGGGGAATCGTAACTCGCGACTTCGCGAGTCCAATGGTCGAGCGCTGCACTCTTGAATCCCTGAATGTCGATACAGTCAACGTTGACCCTTTCCTTTACCCTGTAGGAAATTTATCTATTGGGATCTCGACACTCGTGGTGTCGAGCAACTTGGTTCTCCGACTCCCGAATTCTGATGCGCCGAAACTCCGACACACGTGCGAATGGACTATTCAATCGTCGCTTCACTCCATCGGCACTTTGGAGTTTGCGGTATCATGAATTCTAATGCAGTGAGTTTGAGACTTCTCGCAATGAAACTCCAATGACTCGTGCCACCTGTCCTCCACCAATTTCTGTGGCCCCACACTATGATAGTACCCGTCGGGATATCGCGTATCGCAATATCAGGATTCTCATTACAAGAATTTGGAGTTTCAATCCACGAAACCCCGATCCACGGTATACGTGTAGATGCAATGATCCTCATGGTCCTGATCAATGGATCTGCCCTCCTGAACTTTTAGCCTCCAGAGAATACTCCGTCGTATCTCCCCTGCACCTCTGCAAGATCTAACGGCCCTCGGATTATCGCGAATTCTCCTCGGAGAATACCGATCGTTCGTTCCTTCTTTAGTGATTCTTGGGAATAATCAAGTGTTCCTCCTGAACTCGTTCACCTACGTGCAAACTTGCAACGCTTCCTTCGAACCTTCAAGGAAAAACTTCTCTGCGTTGTCCTTCGACAAACTCAAAGGACTATCCTTCCTGAGCTTGTATAAAAGACCCTTTCATGCACTCCTTGCGGCAAACCTTCAACCACGACTAAGTGTTGAAGTCCCTCGACTCTGTGCACATCTTCATCAACAGTCCTTCGATACCTCATTCAGGTTCACAAACCTGAGACTTTTAACCAGCCTGTGCACTCCTTGCACGAATCTTGTGCCCAACTGCACCTTTGGGATGAATGAGAACAAAAGTTTTCTCTATCTGAACCCTCTGTCAATGCACTCCTTGCAGACACTTCAACTTCCCTCCTTGCAGGAATTCTCTGGTTCAAGTAGAGAAATAATTGAAACTCATTCCTTCACCCTTTTAGACTTCAATTCAAACATAAAATCACATACACAACATATAAAAGCAAATGTATAACAGGAAGCAACCATTCATGAGCATATCAACATCAATACT
>ML777121.1:136635-167904 GCA_009831015.1 Picea engelmannii
GATCCTTCTAGAAGCGGAAGCTTCTATTAGGTCTTCTTACATCCGCCTTATTCTATTTTATTGAAAGGTCTTATTAATATTGACCTTTATTACATCCGAATACATTAATCTACCTATGTGCGGGTTAGGACCTTAACAAATACATAGAGAATAGACACAAAACCATGAATCTGAATCAATCTCTCTTCTATTAATTCAAATGTCTGTACATGGGTGTTCTTCAAACAACTCTTTGCTTCTCTTCTGCTCAAATGCTTCTAACTATTGATACAATATACAATGAGGGTGTCTATATCTCGTTTCCCTCTTGTGCTCTAAACTGTCTAGTCTAGAATTAAATTCTATCTACTTTACATTAACTTTCATAAATGCCTCTCTATCTACTAAGGATGAGAGCTTAAAGGCTCAAGGTCAGTTTACAATATACAAGTGTGCTTCATTAAATCTCCACATTAATGTTCGCGCAACAATCTTCAAGGTGTTTTCAAAATTGGTGTTGGCTTGTCCAACTGTCTTCCGCTTCCGTGTTGGCTCGCTTGATGTGTTGGTGATGCTCCTGCATCATACTCCCTCGGTTGAAAACTTTCATGGGCTTCTGTCCATGAGCTCCTGCATGGTCTGTCCATGCCTCTGTATTTCTTCTTCAGTCTCCCAGTTGGAATCTTCAACTGGATGGTTCTTCCACTTGACCAGATACTCAAAGTATTGCTTTCTCCTAGTCCTCTTGTTGACTCTCCTATCAAGTATGCACTCCATCTGCGGCTTATTTACAACTAGCATCTGCTTTGTCCACTGGATCACTAGTTGTTCAATTCCAATTTCTACTTCTCCAGCTTTATATGGGTACAAATCTGAGACATTGAATATCAAAGATATTTCGATCCCATCGGGTAATTCAATCTCATAAGCATTTGCCCCGAATTTCTTCAAGACCTTGCACGGCCTGATTTTCTTCATGTTCAATTTATTATATGTTCCTATCGGGAACCTTTCTTTCCTCAAATGTGCCAGAACCAGATCACCAACCTCAAATTGAAGTTGTCTCTTATGTTGATCGGCTCTGCGTTTATATTCTTGGCTTGATTTCAACAGTCGCTCCTTCACTTGGCTATGAAGTTCTTTCATCGCCTCAATGAATTCTTCTGCACTAGCGCTCCTAGTAGCAGTTTGTTCTGAATCCCTTAGTTCAAAAACTCTCCTCGGCTGCATGCCATATACGATATGAAATGGACTCTGGCCTATGCTCTGGTTGACTGAGTCATTATACGCAAACTCTGTCTGTGGCAATACATTGTCCCAACTGTTGTGGTGCTCCGTCACCAAGCTTCTCAGCAAGTCTCCCAGACTTCTATTGACCACTTATGTTTTTCCATCTGTCTGAGAATGATAAGCCGAACTAAATGCCAATTTAGTTCCTAGCTTTTTCCATAAGGTCCTCCGAAAATTCCCTATGAATTTAGTATCTCGGTCCGAAACTATGCTTCTCGACAACCCATGAAGTCGAATGACCTCTTTGAAAAACAGGTCCGCGATGTGAGTCACATCACTAGTTTTCTAACATGGAATGAAGTGTGCCATCTTGGAAAATCTATCCACCACCACAAAGATTGAATCAACACCTCTTTGTGTTCTTGGCAACCCCAATACAAAATCCATGCTAATCGCATCCCACGACATTTCTGGTATGGGCAATGGTTGATAGAATCCTGCATTCTACTTCCTTCCCTTCGAATGCTGGCAAATTCTACACCTGTCTACAAATCTATTGATATCCACTCGCATCCCCAGCCAAAAATATGACTCATTCAGCTTCATGAATGTTTTGTCATGGCCAAAGTGCACTGCCAATCCTCCACTATGTTTCTCCTTCAACGGATTCTCCCTCATGGAGCATTTCAGAATACACAGTTGATTGCCTCTGAACAACAATCCTCCCTGGATCATATACTCTATCCATGGGATTCTGTCTCTGAGAACTAGATTCTTAGCTGCTTCATACGCTTCCTTGAAATCCTAATCATATGCGTACATGTCCCTGAGATCTTCAAAACCTAACGTTTTGACTCAGAACTCCTGCAACAACAAAGTCTTCCTGCTCAAAGCATCAGCCACTTTGTTAGCTGTACCAGAAATGTGTTTAATCACAAAAGTGAAATTTTGCATATACTCAACCCATTTGACATGATTTTGATTCAACTTCTCCTGTTGAGTAACAAACTGCAATGCATGATTATCACTGTACAGTACAAACTCTTTGGGTATCAAGTAATGCCTCCATTTATTCAATGCCTGTATAACAACATAGAACTCCTTATCATATGTGGAATACTTCAGTTTCACCCCATTCATCTTCTCACTAAAATATGCGATTGGCCTGTCTTCTTGACTCAAGACCGCCCCAATTGCAAATCCGCTTGCGTCACATTTCACCTAGAATGTCTTCAGGAAATCCAACAACACTAAAACTGGTTGTTCCATGATCTTCTGTTTCAATAAATTGAAAATTTTCTCAACCTCAGCTATCCAGTGAAAAGATTTATGCCACTTCTTCACTATATCCATCATCGCTACACTAATTCCACTGAAATTCCTGATGAACTTTCGGTAGAAACTAGCCAAACCATGGAAACTTCTCACCTCAAATATATTCTTCGGTGATGGACAATTCTTGATCACTTCCACCTTATTTGGATCCATCCTCAACTCATTCACCGAAATAACAAACCCCAAGTAAATGAGCTCTATCTTCATGAACGAGGATTTCTTCATATTTATCAACAAATTCTCTTGTTGTAGTCTTTGCATCACTGTAGCCAAATGCTTCAAGTGTTCTGCAATTGATTTGTTGTAAATCAGTATGTCATCCAAATACACAATGACAAATTTCCCGATGAAATCCCTCAGGACTTCGTTCATCAACCTCATGAAGGTACTTGGCGCATTTGTTAAGAAAAATGGCATAACAAGCCATTCATACAACCCTTCGTTTGTTTTGAATGTTGTCTTCCACTCATCACCCTCTCTCATGCGAATCTGGTGATATCCGCTTTTCAAATCAATCGTTGAAAAGTATCTTTCTCCACTCAAGCAATCCATTAGATCATCCATCCTCGACAATGGAAATCTATACCTGATGGTTATCTTGTTAATCTCCCTTGAGTCAGTACACATCCTCCAGCCTCTGTCTTTCTTCGGACTGAATACTATTGGAACAACACATGGACTCAAGCTTTCCCTGACCAAACCTTTGTCCAATAAATCCTGGACCTTCCTTTTAACCTCTTCATTTTCTTGTGGTGTAAATATGTACGTGGCTTTGTTTGGTAAACTGGCCTCTGGTATGAGATCAATATGATGACTCACACTCCTGATCGGTGGTAACGAATGAGGTAATTCGTCCACTACGATATCAACGAATGCTTCCAGCAGTTCCTGAATCTCCTCTGGCAAATCATCCACTCTTGTGCTAGTCAGAACAATCTTCGGCTTCCTGACCACAAAGAATTGTGGATCCTCCTTCTTCTTCACCTCATTAAGGAATTCCTTCCCACTCATGAGAAGTACTGTGTTGCTTACTTCCGGCTTCACCTCCTTATCCTTTATCGCAAGCAACATGTGTGTCCTCCCATTCTTCTCCAGGGTGTATGTGTTCATTCGCCCATCATGAATCACATTTCTGTCATATTTCCATGGTCTACCCAACAATAGATGAAAAAAATCCATAGGAATGACATCACATAATATCTTATCATTATATCCACCTATCTTGAATTCAACCAAGCATTGTTTAGTGACAGTTACTTGGTGTCCTTTCTGTAGCCACGAAACTCTGTATGGGCTTGGATGATCAGTCATCTCCAACTCCAGCTTTTCTGCCATCTCGGTTGAAAAGAGATTGTCCATGCTACCACTATCTACGATGACCTTGCATACTCTATCCTTGGTCTTGCAAGCAGTCCTAAAAAGTCTGGTCCTTTGCACTGAACTTTCCACCTCTTTCTCGAGTGTCAAAAGGACTTTTCGCATCATGAGCGATCTTCCACCTTCAACGTATTTTGCCTCAACATCCCACCTCTATGCCTCGGTGATGTGAGCTTCTCCAATGTCCTACTTTTTCTCTGGACACTTGTAAGACTTGTGCCCATTATTTCCACATGTGAAGCATGTGATTACTCCACCTCTTCCTCTTCCTCTACCTCTAGTACGACGAAAGGTGTTATTGTCAGCATAATCTCCTCTCTACTCATTATGTTGTCCTCTTTGCCCAGCATATTGCTGCCCTCGCTGTGAGGTTCCACCTCTCTCTGTACAAGTTTGAGGTTTCTTCCAGTCTTCCTTGGGTTTCTGGAATTTTTCCTGGGCAACTGATTTTCCTCTGGGCTGGCTTCTGCCTCGGCCCCTTTGACTCTGCTTTCGTCTCAGCTTCTCTTCAGCTTTCAGAGCCATCTGATAAGAATCTTCCACCATCCAGATGGTAACCATGATCATCTCATCCTGGATATCATATCTCAGGCCATTCATGTATCTGGCAACTTTCTCATCATTTCTCTCCCGATGACCTGCTCTGATGTTCATTTTATAGAATTCCTCAGTGTATTCTTTCACTGTCATCAGCTTTTGTCTCAGGTTCTGCATTCTTCTGAACAGAGTAATTTGATAATCTCTCGGGATGAATTTCACCTTCATCTTCGCGATCATCCTTTCCTAGCTCTTGATCTTCTACTTGCCCTTGTAGCATCTGTCAGCTTGTAGTTCATCCCACCACAATGCTGCATGTCCTTTCAAGCATGTAACAACATGCTTGACTTTCTTGTCTTCTTCGACATCCTCATAGTTGAAGTAAGTGTCTAGAGCTCTAATCCAATCTAGAAGCTCCTCTGCATCCAAGTTTCCCTTGTAAACTGGAATGTCCATCTTTTCTCTTGCACCCATCCTGGAAATAGCTCTGATCAAACGCTCGTTTGATGCATCTTCAACTGCAACTTGTTCTTCTCATTCAGCCTCAATCTTGCTTTCGGAATCACTAAGATCCCCTGCATTGGTTGTGCATCTTTGTGTTGTCTCCATGTCTTTGAGTCTTGCTCAGAGATCTTGCATTTGTCTCTCCATTTCTAGATTTTCCATCTGCCTGCCTCTTCTTCTCTACACCTCCCTATCCTCTGGATAGGGTGACTATCTATCTCTCCTTGGCGGCATGGTGAATTCTCCCCTCTGCTACAGAAAGAAAAGAGTATTAACCGGGCTCTGATACCAAACTGATGTTGTGTATCAGAGTTCCCTTTATCTCTTACGCCTCCCTCGCCTGAAATATACAGACAAGAATCTGAGGCTCTGATACCAAACTGACGTAGTCGCACCCGCAGGCACGTCCGCTCATAGGATCTTCTCTTCCCTCGGCCCAAAGAACACTAATCAGTCCTTCTATTTCCCTATCGGGAAATCTGCAGCCTCAATCTTGCTTTTGGAATCACTAAGATCCCCTGCACTGGTTGTGTGTCTTTGCGTTGTCTCCATGTCTTTGAGTCTTGCTCAGAGATCTCGCATTTGTCTATCCATTTATAGATTTTCCATCTGCCTGCCTCTTCTTCTCTGTACCTCCCTATCCTCTGGATTGGGTGACTGTCTATCTCTCCTTGGCGGCATGGTGAATTCTCCCCTCTACTACAGAAAGCAAAGAGTCTTAACCGGGCTCTAATACCAAACTGACGTTGTGTATCAGAGTGCCCTTTATCTCTTACGCCTCCCTCGCCTGAAATATACAGACAAGAATCTGAGGCTCTGATACCAAACTGACGCAGTCGCACCCACAGGCACGTCCGCTCATAGGATCTTCTCTTCCCTCGGCCCAAAGAACACTAATCAGTCCTTCGATTTCCCTATCGGGAAATATGCACCCACAGATCTCTTCGCGCGATCCCCCTTTCTTTACTTATCAGGGAATCGTAACTCGTGACTTCGTGAGTCCAATGGTCGAGCGCTGCACTCTCAAATCCCCGAATGCCGATACAGTCAATGCTGAACCTTTCCTTTACCCTGTCAAAACTTTCTCTATTGGGATCTTGACACTCACGGTGTCGAGAAACTCGGTTCTCCGACTCCCGAATTCCGATGCGCCGAAACTCCGACACACGTGCGAATGGACTATTCAATCGTCGCTTCACTCCATTGACACTTTGGAGCTCACGGTATCGTGAATCCTAATGTAGTGAGTTTGAGACTTCTCGCCACGAAACTCCGATGACTCATGCCACCTATCCTCCACCAATTTCTATGGCCCCACACTGTGATAGTACCCATCGGGATATCGCATATCGCAATATCGTGATTCCCGTTACAAGAATTTGGAGTTTCAATCCACGAAACACTGATCCATGGTATACGTGTAGATCCAACGATCCTCGTGGTCCTGATCAATGACTCTTCCCTCCTAAACTCTTAGCCTCCATAGAATACTTCGTCGTATCTCCCCTGCACCTCTGCAATATCTAACAACCCTCAGATTATCGCGAATTATCCTCGGAGAATACCGACCATCCGTTCCTTCTTAGGCGATTCTTGCGAATAATCAAGTGTTCCTCCTGAACTCGTTCACATGCATGCAAACTTGCGGTGCTTCCTTCGAACCATCAAGGCACAACTTCTCTGCGTTGTCCTTCGACAAACTCAAAGGCCTATCCTTCCTGAGCTTGTATAAAAGACCCTTGCACACACTCCTTGCAGAAAACCTTCAACCACGACTAAGTGCTGAAGTCCCTCGACTCTGTGCACATCTGCAGTATCAGTCCTTCGATACCTCGATCAGGTTCACAACCCTGAGACTCTTAACCAGCCTACGCACTTCTTGCATGGCTCTTGTTCCCAACTGCACCTTTGGGATGAATGAGAACAAAATTTTTATCTATTTGAACCCTCTGTCAACGCACTCCTTGCGGACACATCAACTGCACTCCTTGCAGGAATTCTCTGGTTCAAGTAGAGAAACAATTGAAACTCATTCCTTCACCCTTTCAGACTTCAATTCAAACATGAAATCAAATACACAACATATAAAAGCAAATGTGTAACAGGAAGCAACCATTCATGAGCATATCAACATCAATACACAGAGAACAGACACAAAACCATGAATCTGAATCAATCTCTCTTCTATTAATTCAAATATGTGTACATGGGTGTTCTTCACACAACTCTTTGCTTCTCTTCTGCTCAAATGCTTCTAACTATTGATACAATACACAATGAGGGTGTCTATATCCTGTTTCCCTCTTGTGCTCTAAACTGTCTAGTCTAGAATTAAATTCTATCTACTTTACATTAACTTTCATAAATGTGTTTCTATCTACTAAGGATGAGATCTTAAAGGCTCAAGGTCCATTTACAATATACAAGTGCACTTCATTAAATATCCACATTAATGTTCGGGCAACAATCTTCAAGGTGTTTTCAAAATTGGTGTTGGCTTGTCCAGCTGTCTTCCGCTTCTGTCCTGGCTCGCTTGATGTGTTGGCGATGCTCCTGCATCATTGGACCAGAGATGATCAAAGAAATGGAGAATATGGTAATAAATGTACAAAATAACTTAAAAGAGGCACAGGACAGGAAGAAGAGCTATGCAGACTAGAAAACAAGACACTTGGAATTTCAAGTGGGAGATCATGTTTAATTGAAGGTCAAAGCTCAAAAACATTCACTGAAGTTATGGAATTGTGCCAAACTCGCACCCAAGTTTTGTGGGACCTTCCAGATACTAGCTTGAATTGGACCCGTAGCATACCAACTTGCACTTCCAGCTAATCTAAAAATCCATAACGTATTTCATGTTTCTTTTTTGAAAAAGTATTTTATGGCCCTACTCACATGATCAATTGGAACTTTGTGTAGGTGGAACCAGAAGGCAAGTTCTAGGTGGAACCCTTGCACATTCTGGACTAGAGAGAAATAACACTTCGGAACATAGTTGTCTCTCAAGTAAAGGTGCACTGGAAGCCCTTTAGTCCTTAGGACACCACTTGGGAGTTGGAGGGAGATTTGCAAAAATTGCATCCAATCCTGTTCCAAGAAAGGAACAAATAGTGAGGACAATGTTTTTATTGAAGAGAGAAAGGATGTGACATCCCCAAAAATAAATTATTTTTTTTATTTGAAAATTGTTAGGAAAATTATTCTGTTTTTGGTAAATTCAAATTTGGAATTTTCTTTTCATTTATGGCAATTCTGAATTTCGAATTTGGTAAATTGTAATTAATTATTATGACTGTTGGGAAGATATCTGATTTGACCCAACTAACTATTTGACTATGACACTTGTATGAAAACAAAATATTTTATAATTATTGCAGAAGGACAAATGGAACAACCATGTTAAATTCAGTTGACCATGACTCCATGAGTGGAGAACATATTGGAACTACCTAAGGGTTGATTGTTACAAGTGGAAAATCATGGATTTGGCCATTGGCAGCCCCTAAAAATCAGGAATTTAGAAAGCTGTGAAAATTCCCAAGGGCGGGAAAAGACCTAGGAAAAAACATTGTTTTGATATATAGCATACGTGAGGAGGTAGGACGTTGCTGAGTATGATGGGAAAAATAACAACTGAGTACTTGTTGTTATGAGCATGAATTGTTGAGTGTCAGGAAAGGAGAAGACTATTGACAGAGGAAGACATTTTTGAAGATGAAATTCCAAGTTTTCCCTCGTGGATTCATCGTCAGGATAGGGGGTGAATAGGACAATGGATTTGGCTGCCCTATTCTATGCTTGGGAGGAGTGTGGTTGTTCCCTTTGTCTTCCAGTGAATTGGTTCAGATATGTTATTCTACCTCTCCTTTCGATGATTGTTGCTTAATTAGATGTCCGATAGAATGAATTTATAGATTCTACATTGAAATATTGCTATGGATGAAAATATGGTTGAATCTTGTTGAACATAATGTCTGATCAAAAGATCTTTAGATTACTTCTGAATGTATTTATATCTACTGAGTAAAATTGCATATAAGCACCATGTGAATGAGACTGGATTGTATATATATATATATATATACAACATAATACATAATATATGTAATATATAATATAATATATGAAATACATAATGTATGTATTACATATATTATATTATGTAAATTACATATATTATATTATATATTATGTATTATGCTATACATACATACATACATACATACATATATATATATATATATATATATATATATATATATATATATATATATATATATATATATATATATATATATAATGTATTACAGTTGTAACTGAACAGTATGAATTACAATGGTAAATAAAGTACCTACAATCTTGTGCCTTAAGCTTTAAATGCTTGATACATGAGAAAACAAGGGAATGCGTCCCTCCTATTACGAATTTATCCTTGCCCCGGTCTATACAAATTCGGTTATTCATAAGAAAAGTTTTTTTTTTTTTTTTCTGATATAAGATAATACAGAAAATAGAAGACGCCATGAAGGACAAAACATTGAGATATACAAGTGTCGTAAGATCTTATGCTGATAGAACAATTTAAGTTTTTCTTTCCAATTGGACAAAATAAAGGATCCAAATTGGAAAGAATAATCATTGTAATAAGGAATCCATGAATTATTGCCTGACATTTTACACAATCACAAAACTCTATACATGGATCATATAAGTGCAAACTCCTGCCAGTCTTATAGAAGCATCCTTTACACAATCTAAGTATCGACATAATGGTTATATATACATGTATGTATAGATAAATATGATTATATAGATAAGTTTTATAGATATAAATCACAAAATCGCAACTTTAGTCTACCTTACCCTGATAAACTCAGATCAGTGTAACTACCCATTGTTAGATCCAATCTAACTATTACTTTTCGAAATGAAATAAAATGATATAGAATTGTAGATATAATACGATTTGATTTCACAGTATAAATCTTCAAATATTTATAAATTCCTATCCATCCAATTCATAACTGTGAATTACATAGAAGTTTGAAACAAGAATCTTTAATCTAAAATGGCAACCATGGTAATTAAATTGCAAGTTATGGTGAAACCGGAATGATGAAGAGATTTGATTAATTCAACAGTCATTTCATTACTGCAAATGAACAAGGGAATCCTATAGATAAATATGTAATGGAGTCATAGTTATAGTAACCGGACCCGGACATTAAATTTACATTTGGGAATTTTCCCCTTTCCAAGCACAATAGGAAACCGAGGGAAAAATATACTAAACGTCTACATCTAAAATTTCAACCGTGAATTGTTCGGACTCCAGAAGTGTATACAAAAGGGAACTCAAATACCTTTTGTGCCAAACAGGAGTATGAAACATCCAATATCCTTGCATAGATGAAAACCTGTGAGGAATTACCATTTACGAATATTAGTAATTTATATACAAGGGAAATCTTTAAGAAGAACACCAACAGAGTAAAAATTGTTATTAACGGAGTATACCAAGACCATACTTAACTTATGATTCGTGGCTCGCATGTCTTTCTTTCCTTGTTGCCTTCCGTTTGGACATATGCATGGGGTCAAGGGTGGATGGTGAAACAACGCTCTGATGGGTACCCTCGCATGAAACAAGGCCCATCATTAGCAATACATATCAATTCTCGAAACAAATTAAAATAGTAAAAGGAAATATTTACACAGTAACTAAAGGATAATGAAATACAATAATGCACTGTGCTAAGTTTCTTGTAATACATAAATGGCACATAACATATTGGGCATAAACAAAGTATAAGTCTTTCATAATAGACCAGGAGTACATATAGCCGGTTGAGCCTAGTCTACCAGAAACAAACTACATAGAGTTGTTATAAATCAACAAATAATACAGATATGCCCAACCAATATTTATAGATCACACTTTCTTTTTGACATCAAACGAAAATTTTAGATATAAAGAAAAGAGAAACGTAGGTGAAATTCCAATTAAGTCTTATTGACACTATGGAGGTAGGATCACCCATGTACAAGGCAAGAAAAAAATAAGTCACACAATGGGTTTTATCCTTCCCAAAAAAAAACTTCCCCTCAGTCTCACAAATATTCGGCTATGGACCACAGATTACATTATTCGAGAAAAAGTTTACGAAAACCCTAGATCCTGAAACATATATAAATGAGGCTAATACTTTCTCTCTATAACCAGAGAAGAAATGTCGATAACTTTAAAGAAAATCACTTCTCCAGTAATAAGAATGACTCCAAAAGTATTATAGAGAAGTTACATGAAAGGAGGATTCAACAGGAGGAAGAAACATGACGGTAATTATAGAACAACAAAAATTTCACTTAACAATTTCCGAAAATGCACCACCTTATTTAGTCAACCATGGTATTATGTTTAAGGAAGGACTCACTAGGGAATCAGACCAAGCCATTTGTTACAATAATGGATTGACCTCCGTGACAACAATCTTCGCCTCAAAAATTGATACAGAGAGCCTCTTCGTAGCACTCAACAATGAAAAACTTTGAACCTACTCAAACCCTAAGCGACGCCTTGATGTCTCAGAGTAAATGTGGGGAGTGTGAAGGAAAGTTAGCCATGTGATAATGGCAGAGTCGGTGTGACACCTTGGGTAAAGAGCTAGCTGAATATAATGTAACTTGTAGTACTGCCATTAATGATGGTTACAGAGCCTTAACTACCCCGGACAGTGGACCATCCCTTCAACTTAAAGGTTGTCATGCACACACCCCCTTCATGACTCAATGGAAATTACATCTCGTTCAAACCCACTATGTTATCTTGAGTCAGCAGTTCAATCCTCATTGCCAAATTTCCTTAGGTGTTTGGACTAGAGCATTCATTACAATCAACATACCGGTTCTAAGAACCATTGAATGATCGAGACTTGGTAGTTATGCTAGTTACTTGTTATTGAACCCGACCCCATGGCTATTATGGATGAAAGCTAAATAAAGTCTCCCAAGGTTAAAGTACTTCGGTGGAATTGTGTGCTAACTTGGAGGCCTTAGGTTAAAAGGTGGGTTTTGGTATGAATCATAAGACTAAACATTATGTACATAGTCCTATATGCATATAGGTAAATAGACCAAAGGAAAAAAGGGAATCACTAAAGCCTTGATGGTTTACCCTTTTAACCTTTCTACTTGAGGTAGTTCAAGATGATATAGTTATAACATCTTGTGGTAAGTAGAATTTAGGGATTTTATCATAGATATCTATAACGGAGTTTGTTTTTAGGATCTCCTTCTTCTACCAAGTAATTATATAAACAATTTTTTTTTAATGACAAATTTGAGGTTCATTACAACTTGGTACACATCAAAAACCCCTGGATTCAATACTCTGCCAGGTTATCTTGTGGTAGACTAAGGGCCTCTAAGGAATAATGACCCTTCCTTATTGCACGCCCCTTAGAATCATCGTGAGTGACTTTAGTAGTTGGTGCTCACGGTGTCATGGGTCTTCTCAAACTAGGTAATAGTTAACCTACAGTTTGAACCACGGCAAGAGTGATAGTAGGCTGTGGCAGGGATGATATCCACACCTCTCCGTCAATGTCTCTAGTAGTCATGCGTGACCCCTCTATTCCACATTTGAGTCTGGTCAGCAAGCTATCATCATCCTACATCATCAACGAATCATGTCAGAAATATATCCATAATCATATCATCTAATCAAATGCACAAATGTCATATACACAACAATGAAACCCCAATATTCCACTCCTTGACTCGATCCAGAGTCCAAGGGGTTCCATCGTTGCCTATGCATCCTAGAGGTCCAAAATCCTGCACACTCTGTAAAATCGATTCAACATCACGTATCTATGTCAATGCAACCAAATAACATGTCATCAATTCATAACGCCTCATAATCATAAATCAAATGCGCAAAAGTATAATAATATGGATCACTTGAGAGAAAGTGTCCTCAAAGAATAAGTTTGATCAGTGCGCGCAAGAGCGAGATGTTACAGTTTCTTGGTTTTGTAATAAGTGTTTTGGTCCCCGTGTTGAAATAATACTGGTGCGTGATGAAGAAAAACCAAAATTCATACTCGGGGTTCCCTGTCAATGAAGGTAAGTAAGAAATTTGTTATTCAAGACCTCTGTGTGAAGTATTTCATACTGTGGTTTCTCTTTGAGTATTTACATGTATTATCGTTGCACCTCCATAAACATTTTCCTCCAAGATTTTCTCAGTGGTTTAAGCTTTCAGGACTGGAGGTTTATGGTGTGTCCCCTCAGTTGATTGTTGTTCTTCTCCCCATACTCATTATGTTTCTTTCGTGGCCTGGAATTTTTTAAGGGTTGAACCCTGGTCTGTCTCTTTTCACCGTTATCACCCTATTAAAACTATGATCTAGAACTCATCCTAAGAATTCTGAGACTTGCTATACTAACTGTTATTATTTTGATTTCTCTATTGTCAAACTTCGTACGGGATTTTCATATTTACAAATTATGCATATATATATATATATATATATATATATATATATTCATTAACCCTCTGTGGAAAGTTCCTCATATTACATTATGTTTAATATCAATAATATTTATATCTGACAATATCAACCCCTTGTTCGTGATTTTCATTCTGTGTATTATACAACAATATCATATGTAGAAAAATTAACCCTCTGGTAATTCCTAAATTACTTCATGTGTATACATATAACGATAATATATATACGAAAAACACGATCCTCTGTGGGGAAGCCCGTAATTTACCCACTTAAAAATTAAAAATAGCAATATAAAACCCTCTATGGGAATTCATAATTACGCTCTGTGTAAAAATATATTAACACTGTGTAAATCGTAATTCATGCTATGTGTATGAAAATAGTGTTATTTACCCTCTATGGGGATTCATAATTACGCTCTGTGTAAAATATATTAACACTGTGTAAATCGTAACTTATGCTCTGCATACATACATATACCAGTCTTAATCATTTGTAGGAAGTTGTAGACTTATGATCTGTGTAATATATATAGCAGTATTAATTCTCTATGGAATTTTTAAATTTACTCTCTGTGAAACGTTTTCGTATTTACTTTCCGAGCATATAATTAGCAATATAAAAAAAGGTTGTAATCATTTGAAATGACACTTGTTTGTACCCTTTGGTTATAAAATGATTCTCTGGCAGGAGGGATTTGGTTCTTACTGAAGTGTTATTTAATTGTTGTGATTCAAAATGAACATTACAGAGGTTGCAACTCTTATGTGCATCTTTATATTTTAAAGATTTAAATGTGAATATACACAGGTATTCGGAGAAAAATATATGTGTGTCTTCCTGTTGATTAATCTATGCATAGTCTATTTTGATGCTAGTTATTTAGTTTCACTTTGTCTTTTTTATAAGTGAAGTTTTATGCACATTTATATGAATTTAATGATGGGGCCTTTTTTTTGTTTTGCGAGGGTACCCATGAGTCAATTTTGGGTCCAATCCTCCTCCTCTTCGATCATGGACAGATTGTCACACAAGCAAAAGTGGTGATATGGTTCTTCTCCGAACTCAATATAAATATTTCTTTAACTTATTCTTAATACTTTAATTCCATTAAAATACTAGTATAGTTTACTAAACCCCGGTCTTTCTTATTTTGCATGTTTATATAATCGACGAAAGTGGATCAAGAAAAACCTCTTCTCGAAAGGTATTTGATTTCTCATCTAGGCGTACATATTTTATGCATTCTTCTTAGATTTTGTCTACAATACAAGTGGCAATGGATTCTTTCGCCTATGGTACTCCACTATAATATTTGAACCATGATCGATGGAATACACAGGTTGTTTTGTAAATACTTTGAACAAGTTTCATTCGAACGTGACAATTATTATTGCAATACACTTGTAGACTATTGAAACACTATTTTTATGTGGTGATAGACAATATAAAGAATGTATATGGATTGTTATTCGTTCTATCTATTCTCTATGCTATTTGTACATATTTGAATAGTAATTAAACATATATATAATTCAATTGTTAATAGGAACATACAATAGTTCTATCATTTGTTTTGCATGAACACATATATATGTATATATAGTCATTTATATATGTATAACCACATTTAATGCTAAATATGAACATACAATAGTTCTGATATTTATGTATGGATGAGCACACACACACACACACACACACACACACACATATATATATATACCATCATCGCATTTCAATTAAAACAATATCATATCCTTGAACTACAATAAACCATCACCTTTCTAACCAATAATACTCAAACATAATATTGACAAATAATGCAAGTCAAGATACATATATGAAACTTAATGTTGGAATACAAATGGAGAAACCATGTTCCCCCCATCCGTAGAACATGAAAGCCAATTTCACTTGCCATGTTCACCCCCTATCTTCACCATGAGTCCACAAGGGAAAACTGAGTGATCCTATTTAGCTACAATCACCATCCATAGATCATAAATTCCTTTTCTGCACACTCACAGTGCTCATAATGGAAAAATATATTTTCCTCTATCCCCCATACTAAGTAGTGTCCTGCCTCCTCCATATGTTGTTTTTATATGCATTTTGTGCCTAGGTATTTTCCTTCCCTCCTTGGGAAATTCACATATTTACAAATCCTTGATTTTTAGGGGCTGCTAGTGATCAAATTCCAAATTTTCCACTTGTAAAAATCAGCCTTTAGGTAACTCAAATATATTCCCCACTCATGGAGTCACGATCAACTATTTTTAACCTGGTTCTTCCATCTGTCTTCCAACATAAAATTTATAAAAAGTTTGTCTTCCACATGTGTCAAAATAAAAGAGTTTATATGGGTAAGCCAAATATTTTCCCAACAGTCATCGAATAATTAATTACAATAATAAAAATTCCAAATTTGGATTTTCCATAAATGGTAAAATAATTTCCAAATCCGAATTTTCGAAAAACAAAAATTTATTCCAAAGTTCACTTAGAATTTAGTATTCTAAAATTTTGGGGATATTACATCCTCTCCACCTTAAGTACAACACTGTCAAGAATGGTCCTTCTTCTCTTGGAATAGGGTTGGATAAGATTTATGCAAATCTTCCTCCAATTCCCAAGTGGTCTCCTCATGGCTAAAGTGCTTCCATTGCACTTTTACCTGGGTGATGGCTCTGTTCTGTAGTAATGTTTCTTTCATGTCCAGAATGCACAAAGGTTCCCCTTGGAACTTGCCTTCTGGTTCCACCTGCACCATGTTCAAATCAATGATGTGAGTAGGATCATGAATACACTTTTTTAATAAGGAAACATGAAAAATGTTATGAACTTTTAAATTTGCATGAAGTGTTAGTTTATACGCCACTGGTCCGATTAGAGTTAAAATATCGAAGGGGGCACAAAAAATCGGCGCCAACTTTGAACAATCTCCTAGGTTTAGAGAGCTTCTCCTTTATTTGATTTTCACATATACATGGTCCCCAATTTGAGATTAATGGTGTCTCCTTTTTAAATCTGCATAGTTTTTCCGTTGATATTGGGCCTCTTTTAAATTTTGTTGTACTCTTTTTACCATTTTCTCCATTTCCTGGATCATTTTTGGTCCCATCATAAGCCTGTCAACTAGATTATCCCAAGTAATCAGAGTTGTGCATTTACTTTCGTATAATTCTTCAAAGGGACTAATCTTGGCTGATGTCTAATAGCCATTATTGTAAGCAAATTCAATTAAGTGTAGGTACTCCTCCCACTTGGCTAGATGTTGATGTTCATCCTTTACATGTTGAAAATATAAGAATTTACATAAGTATTCAGTTGTTTCACTTTTCATGTTAGGCCAATAAAACAATTTTCTTAAGGTTGTTATGATTTTATGTTATCTTGGATGACTAGAATATGGGCTTTTGTGCAATTCATCCATAATTGTTGACTTTGAATCAGCAGAATTAGTTATGCACAACCTATTTTTGAACCTTAGCAGTCCATTTTTATCTAAGCACAAATCTGTTTTGTCGTGTTTTCCTACATTTTCTTGTAATTTTGTTGCTTTTTGATGTATTTTTTGTCATTACAGCTTGCAAGTTTTATTCTTCTTTCGATGTCATTTTCTGCTTTGCTAACACTTATCTCAAAAAGTGTGTTATTCCTCTAAATTAGAGCATATGGAACTTTGTTTTCTTTTACTTTTATGTTTCTTACTTGGAAATCAAAATCACTTAAAAAGGCTAGCCACCTCTCTCGCCTTGCATTGAGATCTGGTTGACTAAATAAAAACTTTACACCATTGTTGTCGGTTAGTAGTAGAAACTTTCTCCCCATTAAATAATTTCACCACATTTTCAACGCATGAATTACAACTGCTAACTCCAAATCATGTGTAAAATAATTTTGTTCATGTTCTTTCAGTTTACGTGATTTGTAAGAGATGGCATCTCCATCTTGTGTTAGGACACGTCCTAAGCCTTATTTTCTTGCATCCATGCAAACTGTAAAGTCTTTATCAGGATCTGCTACCCTTAGGATAGGTGTTGCAGTTAACAAACATTTTAGTTTATCAAAGTTGTCCTAACATTTTTGTGACCAAGAAAATCTTATTCCCTTTTTCTCTACGGATATAATTGTATACACGATCTTAGAAAATTCTTCGATAAATCATCGGTAATAACTGGTAATTCCCATGAATGATCTAATGTATGCTACATCCTTAGGGATAGGCCATGCCATAATGGCTTTTATCTTCTCTGGATTAACTTGAATACTCTCTTCGGATATGACATGTCCTAGGTACTGTATCCTTCTTTGGTAGAAGTCACACTTATCAAACTTCACATACAACTTATGTTTCCTTAACGTCTACAATACTATTTTAAAATGTTCTTCATGTTCTTATTTCATTTTCGAGTAAACTAAAATATCATCGATAAACACCAAGACAAATTTATCGAGGTATTGACTGAATATACTATTCATCAAACACATAAAGGTTGTTGCTGCATTAGTAAGACCAAATGTAATTACGACAAACTCATAGTGTCTGTATTTTGTTTTAAATGTTCTCTTATTTATACATTTGTCCTTTATTATCACTTGGTGATAACCAAACCTTAAATCTAACTTAGAGAATATCTTTTATCCTCCCACTTGGTCAAATTGGTCATTAATTCTAGGTAAAGGATACTTATTCTTGATTGTCATGTTATTTAGTTGTCGATAGGCAATCCATAGTCTCAAAGTCCCATCTTTTTTTTAATGAAAATAATCGATGCTCCCCAAGGTGATACAGTTGGTAAGATATATTCTTTATCTAACAGCGCTTGCAACTAAATTTTCAGTTTCGTTAATTCAGGTAAACTCATTCTATAAGGTGCCTTATATATCGGGGCAGATCTAGGTAGTGGATTGATAGAGAAATCTATCTCTCTTCTTGGAGGTAGTTCTGGTATTGTTTCCACAAATACATCTCTAAACCCATGTAGGACTACAAATTCCTCTAAACTAGGTTTGTTTTCCTTTTCTAACAGATTAGTTACCTAATCATCATAAACATGCAACCTTTGTTCATACATTTCTTAAACTGCATGGCTGATATCTGCCTAACCGAAATTGGTTTAATGATCCCTTGTATCATCCTAAATCTGTTGTTTTCGTCTCTGTAAATAAGTGACTTTTCATAAAAGCTTAAAATTACTTTTTGTTTCTCGAAGTAGTCCATTCCAATGATTCTATCATAAGATCCCAAAGGTAAAATGTTCATATTTAACTTTGTACTTTGACCGTTTATGTTGAGTTCACATTCAAGAAAACAATCTGATACTTTTCTCTTGGTCCATGTTGCTAACTGTACTAACCAGGACTTAACATGCTTTATTTTATTGAGTTTGTTCAATTCAACTAAACCAGGAGTAACATAAATCAAACTATCTCCTAGGTCAATTAGTATAGAAATGTGGTTATCAAGAATTTTACCTTCGACCTCCACAATAGTGGATTGATGATCAAATTTCCTTCCATCCATAGTTGCATTAATTCTATGCATGTTTCTACCCATATATCCTACTGTAAAAGCTTCTTGTAGGTTATGGTTGTAGTTCTTTTCGTGGAAATTAAGCATGGACTTTTTCTCCTCAAGTGAGGTTCTCCACACTCCGAACACTTCAATGGTTCTTTGGGGTTGTTCCCAATTTTCTTGATTCTCAGGTTAACTCGTCTACCTCCCCCTTGAGCACTCTCAGTGTTGGAATAATAGTTATTCTTTTAAAAACCTTTTTCCATATTCTAGAAAGGGGCTGGTTGGAAGCCTTTCTTTCACTGATTCATTCTGTCGTGTTTCTTATCCTTCCACACCTTGGTAATTTCATACATATGTTTTTACTGATCATAGCACATCCAAGCCTTTCTAAACAATTCATTCAAGGTCTTGGGATTGTTGTAATGACCTCCATCATTAAGACTACAAACGAATCAAGGAGCAAGACGTTTTTTTGTTTTAGGAAGGAATGTGATGATGACACAGTTAACCACCCGACTTTATTATGAACACATGAACGTAGGTCAATCCATAGACAACAATGAGTCTACATGCTGTTACGTTGAGAAACTGGGTGAAACATGCATGGATCAGGGAAGGAACCACTACCCGCCTGACACAACAAGTCAATGCCTACAAGCCAAAGGACAATGTCAATAACTCGACATAGTGGCTTCGACGACTAGGAACTAGAACTCTATGTTGAGCAAACCCAGTGCCTTAAGGCATTACAAAACCAAGTCGCAACAACCTCTACAATGAACAATGACCCCATCGGGAGGCACAGACTCCGATCGAGTTATTAGTCGCCTATATCCTTTAGGGCGTGCAACAAACCCCTTGTCAGGGATCATATCGTCACTAGGTGATAGGAGTGACATCAATCGTGGCTCAAAAACATAACTAGACCCTCAACACCAACTAAAACCACATGCTAGGAGATCAAAATAACTAATTAAACACATAACGACTAACCCCAACACCCAAACGAAAATTCAACAAGGAAACTATGACATTCCATTAACACAATGATTTTCTTGGGAAACAAATCAATCTATATCTACAAAATGATTAATATTAAGACAAAATCTCATTGTAACTAATTTCCCAAGACGATATCAGACAAGTGTTCCTAAAGAGGGAATTGCCATTGTTTAACCAAAAACAAATAGTAAAATGTTATCTACCAATTAGGTCTCGTCTAACTACTTGTTCCTAACTGTAAACATTATTGATAATGTCCTTTAGATAACAAAAGATGAAACATAGCACATCTAGTAAATTTGATTTAAATGGTTTTAAAAATCAGAGCTAAATATCCCAATCCTTAGATTAGTTAATAATATGTTGTTAATAGTAATTAATAGCTATTATAAGGTATGTGTTACTTTGATTTTTAAATTTTCCATGGTTAATAAGTATAAAATGAATTAGGTAAAAGTTAAATTGTAATCTTCGTCGTGAAGTCTAAGGTGTTGACTCATTGTCGGTTGAGTAATTATTGGTTGTAAGTGTTTTCCAGGTAAAATTCTATTCTGATTTACAATCTCTATCAGGTAGGTGTAACTCGTTGTCATACACATCAACAAGAAAATAACTGTTGTTTGTTAGATAGGTAGTCTCAACACTGACTGTCTGAATTGAAATATAATTTCAACTCTGTCTATTCACCTTTCTGGGAAAATGAAAAGGCGAACCAATTGTGTGGGGCGATTTGGGCAAAGGCGAGATGGTAAAATGAATTGGGTGAGGGGTGAATGGCTGGGTAGTACACTGGCTGAATTGATAATCACAGGGAAGGTTTGGGAAAATTCATGGTACAAACAATTATTAATTCGCAAGGTTGAACGAATCACAAGGCATACAATTTAATGGAAAGGCATATACACATGGTAGAGACAAAAAATATGCCCCAAATACATATACCAGATTATTTAAACAAAAATTAGTTAACAACGCGACATTTGCATAATGGTAGAAAACAATGAGACGTGCTCTTCATGATGCACTAGGTGATCCAAGGGCGCCAATCACCAAATTTTGTTTCCCTTGTGTGATGTGCCTTTCAGGATGCACTACACGCTCCAAGGGTGCCACTCACCTCTTTCCATTTTTCTTGCACGATGTTCCCTTCAAGATGCACTACGTGCTCCAAGGGTGTCGCTCGCCTCTTTTCTTTTTTCTTGTGTGATGTGCCTTCAGGATGCACTACATGCTCCAAGGGTTCCACTATCCTCTTGATTAACATGGTATACATCAAAAACACTTGGATTCAATACTTCATCAGGTGATCTTGCGGGAGACTAAGGGCCTCTAAGGAATAAGTCCCCCACCTTATTGCACAACCCTTAGAATCATCATGAGAGACTGTCACAGTCTGCCCTCATGACATCGTGGGTATTCTCGAACTAGGTAATCATTAACCTACAGTTCGAGCCATGATGAGAGTGCTAGTAGACTGTGGGAGGGTTTTTGTACACACCTCTCCCTCAATGTCTCTGGTAGTCATGTGTGACCCCTCTACTCCACATGTGAGTTTGGTTGGAAAGATATCATCAACCTGCATCATTAACAAATCATGTTAGAAATAAAATCCATAATCATAACATCTAATCAGATGCAAATAAATCATATATATACCACAATCAAACCCCAATAGTCCACTCTCTGGCTCGATCCAGATTCTAAGGGTTTCATCGATGCCTCTTCATCGTCGAGGTCCAAAATCCTGTACACTCAAGAGAACCAAGTCAATAGCACCTGTCTATATCAATACAATAGAATAACATGTCATCTTATCCATAATGCCTCATAATCATAATCAAATGCCCAATAGTATAAAAATCTGGATCACCTATAAGCAAGTGTCCTCAAAGAATAAGTTTTCTCAGTGTGGGAAAGAGTGGGATGTTACATACACCCCCTCTTGGTATAAACTTCATCGTGAAGTTTCACAGTATATAAGTGTCGAAATAATGTGTATCACGGTGTCATAAGTCTATTTATCCAACAAAAATGGAAAATGTTGGCGCATATCATATGCATCCTCCGAGGTCGCCGAGTGCGGACTATAGTTTTCCCAGTGGACCTTGACCTCATCTACTGTTCAACGCCATAGATTTTGAATGCGATGATCCAGGATGCAAATCATCTCAGCCGTGAACGAACCCTCATCCGACACCCGCAAGGTGCTCAAGTCAAAACATGTGTAGGATCACTAATCATAATGTCTAAAATAGAGACGTGAAAGACATTGTGCATATGCCTCAAGAATCAGGAAAGGCTAGTCATTAGGCCACGATCCTCTCTTTTCCACAATCTCTTAGGACCCCATGAACCTAGGAGTTAGTTTATCCCCTTTTCCAAAATTGATCGAACTCTTATGAAGTTTCAACTGCAAAAATACTCGATCACCACATCGTAACTACAACTGACACAACACACATCGACATAACTCTTATGTCGATCTTGCGCTTCCTTTATCCTTTGTATTATAGTTTGCATTTAATCTTCCATTTCTTGGATCGCTTCCAGTCCCACCAGGACCCTATCCTCAAGCTAATCCCAACTCAAAGGCGTATGACATGGTCACCCATAAAGAAACTTGAAGAGCCCAATCTTAATGGTGCTTTGGTAATTGTTGTTATAATTCAATTCTACCAGAGGAAATAATTCTTCCCAATGCTTCTATTGGTCCATCACGTACATGCAAAACATGTCTTCCAAGGTTTGGTTTGTTCGTTCATTCTTCTCGTCATTCTCTGGGTGATACATAGTACTAAAGTTAAGTTGGGTTCCCAAGGCCTCTTGGAAACTAGTCCAAAATCGTTCAGTAAGAACTGATCCTCGATCTGATATAATCCTCTTAGGTATTCCATGCAGCCTCAACAAATAACTAATGAAAATTCTAGCTATGTCAGGTTCTCGATGCATCGTGCGAATAGGAATAAATGAGCACTCTTTGTCAAAGTTTCGACTACCACAAAAATCGATTCGTGTCTCCTTGTCATCAGTGGCAATCCAACAATGAAATCCATTGAAATAACCTCCCATTTCGATTCTATAATAATGTGTGGCTGTAGTAATCCTGTTGGATGTTTATTTTCATCCTTTATCTGCTGACATTCTAGACATTTGGCCACATAGTTAACTATGTCTGCCTTCATTCCCTTCAAGAAGAAAAAAGGGTTTAAGGTCTGCCCTCATCTTCGTGACTCCTGGGTGAGCCACGTACACTTCTCTGTGAGCCTCATTTAGGATCAAACTCCTCAAATCGTCATTCAATGGTATGTAAATTAGATTTCTAAATATCAGTAGTCCATCGTTGTCCAACGTAAATCATTCAAATATTGGTACCATCATTGTTTTTTTTTCGATAAAATCCTTCACCTCTTTGTACCTGTCATCATCGCACTGTAAAGTTAGAATCGTTTCAGGTATATTCGTATGAAGAGGAAACACCAAAAATATGCAAGGTCTCCAACTCAATGCATATGCCACTCTCTTAACTATTCCTTTTATGTAATAAATCTTGAAATTGTACTCGCTAAGAAATTTCGACCAACATCGTTGTTGTGCGTTCAGGTCGCTTTGTGTAAAGATGTGTTGTAGTCCATAGTGGTTCATATTTAGTTCAAATTTTCGTCCAACAAGGTAGGGTATCCAAACCTTCAAGGCATAAAAAATTGCTAACAACTCCAAATCATGCATTGCATAGTCCTCCTCATGCCTTCTCAGTTTCCTCAAGATGTAAAAGATCACTCGATTGTCTTGCATCAAGACTCCACCTAAGCCTTCCTTGGATGCATCGGTGCATACCAAGAATTTCACGTCCATTCTAGGGACCTTTAGTATCTGTGCTATTGTCAACAACTCCTTGAGCCTATGAAATGATTATGCGCATTTCTCGATCCAAAGAAAATTCTTGTTCTTCTTCTGCAATTTCGTGATCGGATTTTCTATATTCGAAAATCCCTCGAAAAACCATCGATAGTATCCTCCCATGAAGCTACACACTTCCAGGACATTCATTGACACAGACCATTCCACAATAGCCTCGATCTTTGCTACATCTTCGACGATAACTTTGCCAGAGATGACATGCCCTAAGTAGTGAATCTTCAATTGATAAAACGAGCATTTGGAAAATTTCCCATACAATTTGTGCTCTCCCAGACACTGTAGTACCAAGCATAAGTTCGAGATTAAATCAAAATATTGTCAATGAATACTTGGGCGGTCTTTTCCATGTATTTGTAGAACACCCCGTTCATCAAATTCATAAATACCCCAGGGACGTTCCTAAGAAAAAATGGTAAAACAATAAACTCATAATGTCCAAACCTCATCTTAAAGGCGGTCTTAGGGATTCCATCCTCCTTTATCCACAACTGGTGATACCCTGATCTCAAGTCAATTTTTGAAAACATTTTCGCACCTTTCATCTGATAAAAAAGATCATCAATCCTTGGAAATGGGTATTGATTCTTGATCATTTCATAGTTCAATTGACAATAGTTAATGTAGAGTCTCCACAATCCATCCTTATTTCGTATGAAAATAATTGGTGCACCCCATCGTGAAACACTCAAACATATAATTCCTAGGTTGAACAGTTCCTTCAGTTGCATTCTCAACTCCTGTAACTCCAGGTTTGACATACAATCATGCGTTCTCGTTATTGGTTCAGTCCCCAGTTTTAGGTCTATGGTAAACTCCAAATCCCTATCCAGAGGCACCCCAGGTAACTCCTCCAGGAAGACATTCGTAAACTCCCTTACCACAGGAAGGTGCTCTAGACCTTCCGCTACTTCCTTGTCATTTAACATAACAATTGCATAGAGCTTACATCCCTTATACATGATCTTTCGTAGCTGCAAGGAAGAGATGAACCTCAGGGAAAATCCCTAGTTTCGTCGTATAATCATGCATCTCTGTACCTCATCATCGACCAAGCTCAAATGTTTCTTCTTACAGTTGAGTATCACCTCATGCGATTCTAATGAATCCATACTGATCACCATGTCATAAAATCCTAATGTCATGACGTATAGGTTGGACGTGGTGACAAAATCTCCCAAGTTAAGGGTACACCCTGTAACCTTTCCTGCAACCCTCTGTTTGCATCCTGAATCCATCTCTACAAAGCTAAACTCATCATGTTCCACTGCCTTTACCTTCATCCTTTTTAGCGCTGCACCAGAGATGACACTCTTGGTAGCACCAGGATCTATCACATATTAAGAGTTTGATCAACAATAGTACTTGATGTCTCGATCACAGTCGACTGGTGCTCTACCTGTCAGTTATTCATTGTTGCATGAACTTGAGGGGCCTTTCTCCAAACTCCCTCAGTAGTGGGTTCAACTAATCCTGATTCTCTAACCCTTTCAACTAGGAAGTAATGTTATTAATGTGGCTCCTCACAATCGAACACACTTTTTTCAGTCCATTATTCTTGGTACCTGAATTAGAAGCTGAAGTATAACAATAAGGCCAAACTCAAACTTCTTGACCTCAAGTTTCTGGGAAATTTGGTGCAGAGCATACCGAAGCAGCTCCAAAATGGGCCTCGTACTCGAGCACCGTGCGACTTCCTTGTCACAAGGCCTCAAACTCGTTGATATGATGCTCAATGAATTCCTCAAAAATATACCTCTCCTGGAACTATACCTCGAACAGTTCTCATGACACATCATCGACGACCATGTTCAAATGTAGCATGAGCATCTTCTACCATAGAAGAGCACTCCCCTTTAGTTGAAATACCACCATGCAAACTTTCATGTTGGAGGTCATAATCATGAAGCGTGATGCACAACACCTTTCTCTACAAATGTCCCCTCAATGACACAGTCATCCCTGACACTCGTGGACTCAAGAAATCAACTCTCTCGAGTTCTTAGTGAATGCTAACGATACTAGATAGGGTGTGTTGTGGACCCTTAGGGATACAGGTGCCCTGGTCTCATATCAATATAGATGGTGGGTGAAGTTCGTTCACATTCCCTAGAAGGGCCTTGTTAGACCATTATTATCCCTTAAAATAATCAAATGCATCCCAAGGACTTGTTCTTCCCTCTTGGGGTTTCGACTCCAAGGGTCTGCGAACTTTTGGAGGTGTCTCACCTCCTTCCATGACACCACACTAAGAACCTCTGTGACGTCCTCTAAATGCGGTCACCGCATGGACAGGTTAAGGTTTTTAAATAACGCAAGGGTTAAAACTCACAGGTTTACTACAGTGTAAAGCCTAGTGATACATAGTCACAGGGTTTAACCTACTCTGACACCATATGTACTGACCTCCATCATTACAACTACCAAAGAAGCAAGGAGCAGGATTTTTTTTTTTTTTAGGAAGGAAGGAAACGACAACACAGTTAACCACCCAAATTGATGACGAAGACACATACACAGGTCATCCCATGAACAAAAATGACTCTACATGCTGACACATCGAGAAACTAGGAGGACAGGCATGGATCAAGAAAGGAAGGACTACCCGCCTGACAGAACAACACAATTCCTACAAGACAAAGGACAACGTCAACAACCTGACACAGTGTCTTCGACGTCCATGAACTAGAACCCTACGTTGTGCAAACCCAATGCCTTAAGGAGTTACAAAACCAAGTCCCAACAATCGCTACAATGAAGAACGCCCCATTGGGAGGCATAGACTCTGATCAAGTTATCAGTTACCTCTATCCTTTAGGGCGCACAATGAAACCCTAATCAGAGATCATGTTGTTGCTAGGTGATAGGTGTGACATCAATTGTGGCTCAACAACGTAACTAGACCCTCAACACCAACTAAAACAACATGCTTGGAGATCAAAATAACTATTTAAACATCTAACAACTAACCCCAACACCCACACGACAAGTCAACAAGGCAGCTATGACATTCCAACAACACAATGATTTCCTTGCTCAACAAATCAGTCTGTACATACTAAATGATTAATATTAAGACAAAATCTCATTGTAACTAATTTCCCAAGCCGATATCAGATAAGTGTTCCTAAAGAGGGAATTTCTATCCTTTAACCAGACACAAATAGTAAAATGCTAACTACCAATTAGGTCTCATCTAACTACTTGTTCCTAATTGTAAACATTATTGATAATGTCCTTTAGATAACAAAAGATGAAACATAGCACATCTAGTAAATTGGATTTAAATGGTTTTAAAAATCAGAACTGAATATCCAAATCCTTAGATTAGTTAATAATATGTTGTCAATAGTAATTAATAACTATTATAAGGTATCTGTTACTGTGTTGTTTAAATTTTCCATGGTTAACAAGTATAAAACGAATTAGACAAAAGTTAAATTGTAATCTCTGTCGTGAAGGCTAAGGTGTTGATTCGTTGTGGGTTGAGTAATTATTGGTTGTAAGAGTTTTCCAGGTAAATTTCTATTCTGATTTACAATTGCTATCAGCTAGGTGTAACTCGCTTTCATACACATCAACTAGAAAATAACTGTTGTCTCTTAGATAGGTATTCTCAACACTGACTGTCTGAATTGAAATATAATTTCACCTGCGTCTATTTGCCTTTTTGGGCAAACGAAAAGGCAAACCGATTGAGTGGAGTGATTTGGGAAAAGGTGAGATGGTAAAACAAATTCAGCAAGGGGCGAATGGCTTGGTAGTACACTAGATGAATTGATAATCATAGGGAAGTTCTGGGCAAATGCATGGTATAAAAGATTATTAATTCGCAGGGTTGAATAAATTTCAAGGAATACAATTTAATGACAAGGCATATACACATGGTAGAGACAAAAACACTACCCCAAATACATATACCAGATACGTAGGATAGATTGCAACACAGATACATGGAGACTTACACTGGCTATTGTTTAACATCACAATAGGATTGTTTTCAAGTTTAAATGTAATAATACAATAGTGACAAATATACCACAACAAAAAGAATGTAATAATATTTTGGTCTAATATGTTCACTATCATAACAAATAAAATTGTTGTCAAGTTTAACTGTAACAATACAAAATAAATAAATATACAAAAAATTGTTGTCATGCACAACGTTCCACCCAACAATTACCACACAACAATGGTATCACAATCCCAAAAACGAAGATATTCACAGCCATTAGATGCAACTTACTACAGGGTATGTAAATTCACAGTAATATATATCTAAAAAGAAGAGTAATTAACTGATAAGTTGTCATTTAAATCTATTAGATCACACAGGTCATTTCCAAAAAAAGGGGGCAGAGATTCTATCATCAAAATTCAAGGATATTTTCATGGAAAACGCAGAGGGTAATAAGAGGATCACAGAAGGAAAAGATAGGAAATCGAAGAAGTATTCAATCGCAAAAGGCGCAAGGAAATCCATCAATCAGGAACTATCAAAAGGGGTATACAGCTGGGAAAACATCCTTCACTCATCATCCATGCACAAAGAAGCAGGGCATTGGGATCTATATGTCTATTAACACCGAAGTGACGATCGTCGATCCAACTCCTAGCCAACTTCTCAAGCATGGACCGATGATCTGGGGATGAGGACGAACTAAAAGGCACAACTCTTCATAACAAATCAATAAATCCAATAGGATAGACACAACATTCAGGGATCGATTTCCAAGGGAATCAAGTCAAGCAGCGAGATAAGGACTATGGTGAATTTAAGTTCTTGATTAAAATGCTAAGTCAAACACCTTCTTTACAAAACTAAGGGTACAGAAATGGAAGCGTAAGATCAATAGTATCTACAACGAAAAATAAAAGAATTCATACTGTAGCCCAGGGTGAAATCTTCGATTCCTTTTTCCATGCGCTCCGTGCAGCTCCTGCTCGTCGACCAACAAGACTTCATCGATACCTCCCAGCCAACACTAGTGATTAGGGGATCAAATTTTGCTCAAAAATTCAAAGTTCTCGGAATTGCTTCAAATCAAACGAGAGTGTAGGCCTCGTCTTTACGAACCCAACACAACTTGTTTGAGTTCAAATGGATGTCGAGAGCGAGAGATATCGCGTTCTGTTCAAAATGACAAACAGGTAAAAAAAGGGGTGTTGACTGTAAAGTCCGTACAGTCCGTACGGACGTTGACGTGGAAGGGCGTACACTGATGTGGAAGGTCGTATGACATGTGGAAGGCATCTATTTGGATATTTGGCAGGTGACATGGCTTGTTTGTAATGAATGGAATGGCGACATGTGGCCCAATCAATGGCCACCACATGTCCCCTATATATTGGTTTAAAATTTATTTGGAGTCCACCGGATTCGACCCCGTGACCTCCACCCGCGTGCAAAGATTTGGAAAATACCACCGACCAACAAGCCACCATAGTGTTTCTTAACACTATATGGTGCAGATTTTATTTGAATTCAAATGTTGTAAGTTTGGGTGGGGGGTTGGGCTAGGGCCTAGCCCCAGCCCATGGTTATGTTATATTGTAATATGGCCACGGTTTAAACCTTTGTGCACACATTCAAAAAAAAACCTCGGTCGTATGTTTTGTAATATGACCACGTGTGCACGTATGTGTTTTAAAATAGCCCTTTTAATATAGCCCATGGTCACATATTTGTTGCCATATGACCATTTTTATATCGTGATGCGCACATGGGTATGTGTTTGGTTTAGATTTAAATTCGGTTCAAACAGTTATGTAAACTCTTGGCCCTTATTTTTAAACGCGCGTCACATGGGTCATCTGACGTTTCCCTTGATGATTAGGGGCTAGGTGCTCCGATAACCATCCTACAGTTTGCACGGTTCGCGTGGTTGTGTCTGGTGTTAATTTTTTACGCTTAAAGATGCGTGTGGGCTAGGTTGAGCCAACAAGGGTGTGTTTTGTAGATGCAGAGACAACAAGCTTGAAGGGGGGACTTCCAGGAAGCCTATCTTCTTCAATTTTTGGCCAAACGAGGTGCCGAAAAATCCCAGCTAGGGGCTTTTGGACGTTCTGAAGCCATTGGAGTAGTCTATTTGGCATTTTGAGCATTGTAAAGCACATTTTTTAGCACTTTGAACAAATAATACAAATGATCCATTGGAAGCTGGACCAGGAGATGTAGCCCAAGAGAGGGGTGAACTCCTTTATCATTTGTTGTGTTATGTGTTTTCTGTTCACTGATATTGCTGTTGTTTATATGCATCTTGAATGAGTAAATCCTATTAAAATTGTGTTGCAAAGTTGATCCATTTGCATTTTAACACATAAAATTTTAACTTGCAAATATTTTCAAGAATACAAGTCTTCTTCATTTTTAGATCAAGTTGGTATCAGAGCATATGTTTTTGAAGACTTGATTATTTGCAAGTGTTTTGTTTTCTAATGCTCACAAGGTTGAAACTCACAAGAGGAGAAGGTCAAATTGTAGAGCCAAGTTCTCATCCTTCAAGGAGGAAGCTTATATCATCATCGCAAGTTTCAAGGAGGCATTCACCAAGTATGGCTCGTGAAGAGAGTCATGAACATGTTCCTGCAGAAGATGAAGATCTCAGAAAGGCTGTCATGGAAATGAGAGAGATGATGAAAATCTTGATGGAAAGGAATACAAGGTTGCAAGGTGAAGGCTCCAACCCTTCAAAGCATAAGGGAGACAGTGGTGATAAAACTCCAAATGGAAATGGAGGGAATGGTTCTTCTCCACCGCCCTCTCCTCCATCTTCTTCTTATTCTACTAATTCAAGACCTCTTCCGAACTCTCCAAAAGGACATGTTAAAACTCCTTCACAAATTTCTTCATTAAAGATTGATATTAAATTCGAATTGCCAGTGTACAATGGAGAAGTTAATGGTGAGAAATTAGATAATTGGATTCGTCAGATTGAGGTGTATTGTAGGCTACAAAATAATCAAGATGATGAAACTAAGATTTAGCTTGCTTCTTTAAGATTGGATAGTGCAACACACATTTGGTGGGAATCCAAGACTTAGGAGGACATGTAGAAACATGGTAAAATTTTAACCTGTTGGAATGATTTTATTGTTGCAATTAAAAGACAATTTTACCCATTGGCATATATGCAAAAGGCTACTATGGATTGGAAAATTTTTAGACAAGCTAATGGACAGAATGTGCAAAGATTTACTCAATAATTTAGGAGAAGAGATTTGGTTTTGGGAGTAGATTTATCTTCTCAAGAAACTTTACTCAAATACATTGGAGCTTTACATAGTTATTTGAGACATACTATACTCATGTTTAATCCTTCAAATCTAGATGAAGTTTGTGTTCAG
>ML777121.1:169397-191337 GCA_009831015.1 Picea engelmannii
ATTGTCTACTTGGATGATATTTTGATCTTTAGCAAATCTCGTGAAGATCATGTTAAACATGTGAAACAAGTTTTGGATGTTTTGAGAAAGGAAAAGTTGTTTTTGAAGATGTCCAAATGTGAATTTGGAAAGACTTCACTTATGTACTTAGGGAATATTGTTGGTGGAGGAGAATTAAAAATTGATCCCTCCAAGGTCAAAGTCATATTGGAATGGCCCAATCCCAGCAATGTGATAGAGGTAAGAAGTTTAATATTGGAGGAAGTTTATTGCTAACTTTTCTTCCATTGCAGCTCCATTACTTGCAGTGGCAAGTGTCAAGCAAGTTTTTCAATGGGGAGGAAAGAAACATAAGGATTTTTATACTTTGAAAGAGAAGATCAGTTCAACGCCACTTCTTGCACTTCCAAATTTAAGACAACCTTTTGAAATCCAAACAGATGCAAGCAATTATGCAATGGGAGCAGTTTTGCTACAGCATGGTAAGCCCATTTGTTTTCATTATGAAAATTTTAATGGTGCCATGATTAACTATCCTACTTATGATGAGTTGTATGCATTGGTACAAAGTGTGAAAAAATGGAAACATTATTTGTTGGGGAAAGAAACCATTGTTCACACCGATCATCAACCACTGAAATATTTACAATCACAAACAAATCTACAACAAACTAGGCACTTCATATGGATGGGTTTTCTACAACACTTCCACTTGTCATCAGGTATAAGAAGGGAATTTATAACAAAGTTGTTGATATGCTTTCAAGGCCTATTATTAGTGCTTCAGTTATTCTTAAGCATAGTCCTATCATGCATGAAAGTTACGTTGAGCAATATGCTTTGGATACTGATTTTAAAGAAGTATATGAGACTTTGTGTCATTCTAACCATGTTGAGGAATTGGATTACCATGTGCATGATAATATTTTGTATCATCTTGGCAAGCTATGTGTTCCACAGGGTGAAAGAATCAACATCATAAGAGAAGCCCATTCTTCTCTTATTGCTGGTCATTTTGGTGTAGGCAAGACAGTGGCTAATTTGCAAAGATACTTCTACTGGCCTAAAATGAATGAAAGTGTTTTAAGATATGTTCGAGGTTGTTTGTTATGTGCCACAAGTAAACCTAGAAATTGAAAGTTGGGTTTGTATACTCCACTTCTGGTTCTTTCTCGTCCTTGGGAAAGTATTTCCATGGACTTTGTAGGAGGTCTACCTATGTCTAGACGAAATCATGATTATCTTTATGTTGTGGTTTATCGATTTAGCAAAATGTGTATTTTGATGCCTTGTACGAAGCAGGTTATAGCTGAGAAAATGGCACAAATGTTTTTTCAAAATGTTTGGGTGCATTTTGGATTTCCTAAATCCATTATTTCTGATCGGGATTCTCGATTTGTTGGAAGATTTTGGTCAAGTTTTTGGGCACTAATGGACACCAAACTGAAAAAGAGCACATCTTTTCATTCGCAAACAGATGGTCAGACAGAAGTGGTAAATCGAACAGTGGTGCATCTTCTTTGTGCTTATTGTAGCAAGCATCCTAAACTTTGGGATGAGCATTTACACTACATTCAACATGCTTATAATTGAGTTAAGCACTCTTCAACTCAAATGTCGCCATTTGAAGCATGTTTTGGCTATTTTCCCAAATCTCCTTTAGATTTTATCTTTGGGAAGGATATTTCTAGTGATGGTCAATATGACATTGATAGGGCAGAAAAGTTCATTCAAGAAATTCAGTCGATACATCAAATGGTGTAAGAGCAATTGGAAAAGAGTCAAGCCAAGTACAAGATGAGACATGACAAGCATCGTGTTGATCATAGTTTCCAAGTTGGAGATGAAGTTTGGCTTTACATTAGTAAGGAGAGGCTTAAAGGAGAAGGTAAAAAATTGAAACCAATTTGATACGGTCCTTTCAAGATTATCGACAAGATTGGTAACAATGCCTTTCGTTTAGATTTGCCTCCTTATATGCAAATGTATGTCGTTGTTAATTTTGAGAATTTGAAATTGTATGATCCTTCTTTGATTGATGATCAAGGAGAGCATGTTCATATTCCTTCTATAGATGATTTTTCCCCAGAATATCTTACAAAACTGCATGAAGACACCATCCTTGACAGGAGAATGCAAACTTCAAAATGAGGAAATGTGGAGTATCTTCAAGTTGGTCTTAAAGGTACAAATCCAAGAAAATCCAACTAGATTGAGGTTGGAAAGGTGAGGGAGCTATACCTTCATCTTCAAATAAACTGAAAATAGTCTTTTGGAGGTCCAAAAGCTTTCCAATGGGGATGTGTGATCAGGGGATCAAATTTTGCTAAAAACTGCAAAGTGCTCGGAATTTCTTCAAATCAAACGGGAGCGTAGACCTCATCATTACGAACCCACCGCAACTTGTTTGGGTTCAAACGGATGTCGGGAGCGAGAGATATTGTGTTCTGTTCAAAATGACAAACATGTAAAAAAAGGGGTGCTGACTGTACATACACTGACATGGCAGGTCATACGACACGTGACAGGAAGCTATTTGGATAGTTGGCAGGTGACATGGCTTGTTTGCAGCGAATGGAATGGCGACACGTGGCCCGATCAATGGCCGCCATGTGTCCCCTATATATTGGTTTAAAATTTATTTGATGTCCACCGAATTCGACCCCGTGACCTCCACCCATGTGCAAAGCTTTGGAAAAGACCACCAACCAACGTGCCACCATAGTGTTTCTTAACACTATATTGTGCGGATTTTATTTGAATTCAAATGTTGTAATTTTTGGTGGGGGGTCGGGCTGGGGTCTAGCCCCAACCCGTGGTTATGTTATATTTTAATATGGCCACGGTTTAAACCTTTGCGCGCACATTCAAAACTAAATTTTAGTCGTATGTGTTGTAATATGACCACGGGCACGCGTATGTGTTTTAACATATCCCTTTTAATATAGCCCGTGGTCACATATTTGTTGCCATATGACCATTGTTATATCATGACGCGCGCACGAGTATGCGTTTGGTTTGGATTTAAATTCGGTTCAAACGGTTATGTAAACTCTTGGCCCTTATTTTTAAACACGCGGTCACATGGGTCATATGACCTTGCCCTTGACAGTTAGGGGCTAGGTGCACCCATAATCGTCCTACAGTTTGCACGGTTCATGCGGTTGCGCACGGTGCTAAGTTTTTACGCTTAAATATGTGTGTGGTCTAGGTTGAGACAACAAGGGTGTGTTTTGTAGATGCAGAGATAGCAAATTTGAAGGGGGGACTTCCAGGAAGCCTATCTTCTTCAATTTTTGGCCAAATGAGGTGCCGAAAAAACCCAGCTAGGGGTTTTTGGACGTTCTGAAGCCATTGGATCATTCTATTTGGAATTTTGAGCATTGTAAAGAACATTTTTGAGCACTTTGAGCAAATAATACAAATGATCCATTGGAAGCTGGACCAAGATATGTAGCCCAAGAGAGGGGTGAACTCCTTTATCATTTGTTGTGTTCTGTGTTTTTTTTTCACTGATTTTGTTTTTGTTTATATGCATCTTGAATGATTAAATCCTATTAAAGTTGTGTTGCAAAGTTGATCCATTTGCATTTTAACACATAAAATTTTAACTTGCAAATATTTTCAAGAATACAAGTCTTCTTCATTTTTAGATCAACTAGGGGTACTCTTCTTCCCCCTTATCCCCCTGAGCCACAAAGAGGCCACACACACTAAACTAGAGAAAAACTATCTCCCAGATCGCCTTGCAGGGCCGAGCTACCACTCCTCACCAAGTTGGGTATCCCAACTCCCACAAGATAAGTCAGTCAATTCAAAAATCCTGCAGCATAACATTATGCATCCATGGAGAGATCCATCTTCCTCCTCCTCCCTCCTTTATATAGAGTTTCTAAGTCATTTCTTTCCCAATTTCCCATTTAATTTAATGTTCAATAATTTAATTCAGAAAAATCCTCCCCATACATGTGTCACCCATCCACTTCGTTGCACCAAAAATTAATTTCATTAAATATTTAATTACTCCTATTTCCCTCAGCCAACTAAAATAATTCCTAAAAGCATTCCTAGAATCACTCCTAGGTGTCCCCATATTCCCTTACACATTTTAATGACTTACCCCCTTACTAATTTACTAGTTGAGTTCAATTTAGAAAGTTCTTAAAGGCAATATACCTTACTAATTTAGTCATTCTTTTTTTTTCCCTTATGTTTCCCTTTCTCTTTATGTTTCCCCATTTTCCCTTAGTTTCCTAATTCTTTTAAATTTCCCTCTTTCCCTTTTTATCTAAAACTCAAATTAACAAGTGTAGGAAATTACCTTTTTCCCCTCTTCCTTTTTAATTAATAAATTTTTAATTAGAATAAGTAACAAAACAACTATTTCCCTTTTTGTTAAAAATGTAAGGCCCAAAGTAATTTGTTTTTTTGTTTTTTAAATTAAATGAATGGCTTACCCCTTTCTCGTCACATGTTTAATGATGACTATCGGTATTTTTTATTTATTTTTGTTTATATATATATATATATATATATATATATATATATATATATATATATATATATATATTCTTTTTTCGTTTTTACAACAAGTATCACTTAGACCTAGATTTTATTTTCCTAGGTTGGGCAACATTTTATTAGGGAAAATGTTTTTAAATATTTCTTATCACAATATTCATTCTAAGGCCATCTAGGTTTAAACACTCATTAGTTAACAATGCAACGTGCCCTTCAGGATGCACTAGGTGCTACAAGGGTGCCACTTGCCTCATTTGGTTTCCCTTGCATGACGTGCCCTTCAAGATGCACTACATGCTCCAAGGGTGCCACTCGTCTCTTTCTGTGTTTCTTGCGCGACATGACCTTTAGGATGCACTACATGCTCCAAGGGTACCACTCACCTCTTTCTATTTTTCTTGCGTGACATGCCCTTCAGGACACACTACATTCTCCAAGGGTGCCACGCGCCTCTTGACTGACTTGGTAGACATCAAAAGCCCCTGAAGTCAATAATCCATTAGGTGATCTTGTGGGAGACTAAGGGCCTCTAAGGAATAAGGCCCCCGCCTTATTGTGCACCCTTTAGAATCATTGTGAGTGATTTTCGTAGTCTTCCCTCACGACATTGTGGGTCTTCTAGAACTAGGTAATCGTTAACCTACAGTTCAAGCCACGACGACAGTTCTAGTAGGATGTGGCAGGGTTGTTGTCCACACCTCTCCCCCAATGTCTCTGGTAGTCGTGTGTGACCCCTCTACTCCACATGTGAGTCTAGTCGAAAAGATATCATCAACCTGCATCATCAACAAATCATGTCAGAAATAAAATCCATAATCATAACATCTAATCAGATGCACATAAGTCATATATATACAATAGTCAAACTCCAATAGTCCACTACCTGACTCAATCCAGAGTTGAAGGGTTTCATCGATGCCTCTACATCCTTAAGGTCCAAAATCATGCACACTCAGGAGAACTGAATCAATAGCACCTGTCTATATCAATACCGCAAAATAACATGTCATCTTATCCATAATGCCTCATAATCATAATCAAATGCCTAATAGTATAAAAATTCTGATCACTTACAAGCACGTGTCCTCAAAGAATAAGTTTTCTTAGCGCGGGCAAGAGCGATACGTTACAATTGTCAAATTCAATTCCGTCTTTGTATGACTATGTAAGACAGCTTAAGAATCATTTCATATTTATTTTGTCTTCCTTGATATATGGTACAAATATCAATAGTTCTAGAAATTTATTTATCATATCATCCATGGTCATTTGTTTGAGTCTTAGATCGTAGAATTCATTAGTCTTTATTTCGTAATAACTTTCGGACAAATATTTCTTCTTGAAATATTTCTTAAAACATGACCATTCCATTTGTTTCTATTTCAATCCCTTAGCCAATTTCAGGTCTTTCCACTAGATACTTGTTTTTCCCTTCAAGTTGTAAATGGCCATTCTGACATTTATATTACTAGAATAATTCTAAATCTGGAAGTATTTATTTATATCTAGTAGCCATGCTTCAGCCTCTTCACCCATCCTTGATTCTCCATCAAGGGTGGATGGTTTTATTTTCTAGAATTCACCTTCTAGGTGATCTACTTGTTTTCTTTTTCTTCCTGTAGTTGTTTTGTTTCCTACCATGTGTGTGTATTTAGAAGAATTGTTCTCATTTTTTGTTTCATGACCATATTTTTTAGAGGAAATTTTGCTAACTTCTTCCTCTTTGTCATTGTCCTTTGGGATCATTTTTGTTACTATACTGCGCAACAACATTTCATTTATTTCTAACTAGTCTTCATGTGCCCTTTTCATATTTTCATTGTCTCCTTTAAACACTTGTAATTCCATGATGAGGTTCTTCATTCTTTCCAAAACATGGGTGATTAAACTTCCTTCGTTGTTATGCCCAGGTTGTTTAGGAAGTCCTTGATTAGGATTCTCTCCAGGTTTGATTTCTTCTCCATTCTATGCTAACATTATCACAACAGACCAACAATTTTTCTTGTTTGTAATAGTAAAAATATTTGTTAGTTTTTCTTGAAGAAAAAATAACAACTTAAAATAATTTGGTCTTTCCCTGAGGTCTAAGTGTTCTAACCTACACCTCTGATACCATATGTAGTGTACCCCAAATTTCCCAAATAAAAATAAAAATTGTTAGGGGACATTTAAAGTTCCTTGACTCTCTAACATTGATTGTGACACATAAATAATCTGTTAAACATGTCATTATTCCTTTATTGTATGCATAGCAGATTATTTTCGTTATTTGATTATACTCATAAAATTATTTGTAATGAAGGAAATTGTTACCATGACTGTAATAGTCTTTAGAATAACACCATGTCTATGTAAAGACATGCTATCCATAATATATATATATATATATATATATCATTTAGTATATATATTGCATCGACTATCATATGGATATAACCATAATGCTATCCATATTAATACATATATCATTTACCATATATATTGCATTTACTATCATATGCATATAACCATAATGGTATCCATATTAATACATATATCCTTTACCATATAGGTTATCATGTAATACTAACATTAGTTACAAAAATATATACATTGTTCAACATCCAAATTATTATGTGGATACCAAAACATTAATACTATCCATTGTAATGTACCCCAAATTTACAAAACTAATATATATATATATATATTTATATATTGTTAGGTGCATTAAAACTCATTGACTCTCCAATACTTGTTCGAGCATAACTTTAATTGTCGTTGTTGTTGGACTTAAACATGTACCTCTTTGTGATTTAGATGACAGTGATCAAGATAGCTATGTTATCTAAGTAATTCATCCTATCACAGGGCTACAATGCGTAATAACTATGGTCAATAGACTAGCTTATAGTCTTCTCAATAACATTTGTTTTATCAAATATAATGTCTGCAATCACTTATTGTATCTATTTAGTGACTATGGCATCCATATCATAACATGGACACTATTCCTATGATTATATATCTATATAAGTGGTTTACAAAAAGTCTCGACACATATATATAATATTAGCACATTTAGTTTGTAACCATTGGGTGAACTCTTAACACTTACCTATATATATAATCCCACACATGGGGTTCTTAGCATATACCACTATATATATATATATATATATATATATATATATATATATATATATATATATATCGTAGGTTATAACAACTATTACACCTCTACACTATTCCAAAAATCGTACTGTTGTAACAAGACATTCCACCACATTATAGCTCATATCTTAACATATCAAACTAGTTGGCATGCACACATGTGTTATCATTACAAAGGGACTATTATAGGTTGGTTATGACAACATAGATCTTGACGTATCATATGCCATAATGCATTTGGTTCTGAAATGGTGCCACATATAGACCTATACATAACAGTGTTAACCATACCCGATTCATGTCATATACTAGCATTGAATACATTTGGAAGTCGTGTTAATGGTGGGGTCATATCTGTATGCAATAGATTTATCGATGGCTATTATATTTAAGGGAAAACCTGTATCATATTGAATTCTTAGGCAATCGTGCCCAATGCAGGCTCGCCATATCTCGTTCTGCACATGGCCTAATAGTTTTGTGCATTCCCATCACACATTACTCCTCATTGGAAATGTGTTCGAGGTTACTCCATTCCTTGTTTCCCTTTGGCTTCATGAAAACCTCCTCTTCCCTGTATGTGATTTTGTCTCTGCACATACCCTGTGTGATTTGCTCTCTGAACATACACTGTGGTTCCATACTTGTGTATGTCTGGCAGCTTCGAAATGGAACTCAACCCTTGTAATGAATATGGGATATGAACCCCAGTCGAAATTCCTCTATGCGCAACATAACAACTGAACTTCTCCCTTCATTTGTTTCTGTAACTTTCATAGATAAAACGTGTTTGAAGGTTATAAATATTTAGCATCTCCCCATCATGGCCCTGAGTTACATTTCCTGGATAATTTATATGTGTTCCTTTGTGCTTTCTTACTTCTACTAAGAGGCATTGTTTAACCATTATTCACTTACACATGTAATATTTTTTATTGATTGTGGGGATCCCAAAATCTTTGCATTGTGTTTGGGAGTTAACCCCTGCAGTTTCGTAATTCTGTTGTAGCCATTATCTTTAGCATTCTGGATGTATTATAAAGATATCATGCATAAGAAAAATTCACAATTTAAAGAATTCATTGCTCTGCATTACCACATTGGGGATTTTTCGATTTAACGCTATGCACATATATAAACATATATCTACAAGATAGACCCTCCATGAGATTCATAGATTTAGCATGTGTAAATTTTATGGGTTGTGTAGATTCGTGAGAAAGTATGGAACTCATTCCCTATGTGGTTACTTCACAATTCACATTCTGTGTGTAAAGTAAACAGTAAATATTATGTTTTTATGATGTAACCTCTGAGCTCCATACATAAATAGATATAGGCAACATATACTTCTTCTTCTTTGAAATTACATTCAGTATTGATAAAATAGAATGAATTGGATGATTTCTGTTTTAGGTTCATAGTTTCACCTTCTGTGTTTTTAATAGGCAAGGAGTGATATACAAAAATATATTGTAACATTGGCCTTCTATCCGTCAATTCCTATGGTATTTTTATATACATAACTGCATGAATAACCTCAAATACAAACCTCTGCTCATAAATTCCCTCTATGGTTAAATAGCTAAACATGAATTACTTCAATTTACATAGAGTAGTGTGGTAGAACCCTTCTCGTACTCTATATTAATCCCTTTGAAAAGTAAATGTTTTCCTTGACTTAACTGTGTGCATACTTGTAATACTATTTCTCTCTATATGTAAATAAAGGTTACTTACCCACAAGTGAAAATCATAATTAAACCTATGATATTTTTGTCTTAAAACCTTTGCATTTCATGGACTTACCCAACATTGTAAAATCATGAACCTACTTTTTGCGTATACATAAAGTATCGTTTTACCCTTTTGTAGGATGTGTGACTATGTTTTATGTGAATTATTCTAACTTTGTAATTTAGGGTTTAATTTATGTGTAAGAAAAGGAAATTCTTTACGCTTTGTCGGGTTGCACAACTATGCTCCTTTGATATATTTGACATTGTGTAACTTACAACTTGTAAAATTTCTTTATCACTGTTATGGTTCATAACCTATATAATATCTTTATTCTTGTGTGATTTATAACTTGCATATTCTCGTTATTCATGTATGATTTATGACTTGTATCTTCAAATTCTTGTTGCGATAAATCGTTGCTTGCATTCTGTATTTATGAAAACATTATACTGAGATTTCATCAACTAATGATGGGGCCCTGATTCGATTCTATGAGGGTACCCATCAAATGGATCGTGAATCCACTTTCCCATTTGGTCGTGGAGGGATCGTCATCCAACCACCAGTGGCGAACTATTTCTATGTCAACTCAAGATAAATATTATCTCATTTTGTTTATTATTTATTTTCATTGAATTACTTAGCACAATTTACTGAATCTATTATTTTTCCTTTGCAGATTTATACAAATCGACGGGAGTGAATCTAGGAAATCCCTCTCGCTCAGAAATTTATTTCATTTCTTATCTTGGTGCTCAATTTTTTTTTTATTAGATTTTGTCTACCAGTGTTAAAGGATTCCTTACCCTAGGGTACTCCACTGTAATAGATATTGAACCATGGTTTCATGGCTATATAGGATATTTGTAATTTACTTTCAATTGAATATACAGGTTGTTGAAACCATTTGAGAAAGATTCAATTATTGTAACAACTACTATAGCATGCATTTGTAGACTATTGAAAAATCATTGTTTTGCAGTTATAGAGATGAACATATATGTAACATAAATGTGGACTATTATACATTTTATCTGTTCTTTATGGTACTTGTACGGTTTGAATCAAAATTCTATATATATCCATGTAAAGCAATGGTCAATACGAAATTTCTTTATATATATATATATATATATGAACATAATCCTATACATCCACATGCATATATCTATATATATACATTCATTCAATCATTTATATTTATAATAACATCACATAATCCATCAAATTTATAACAATTATAATCAACATGATATTACCCACAATGCAAGTAAAGATTCATATCTAAAATTGATGTTGGACCACAAATGGAGCAACCATGTTCCACCCAACCGTAGAACATAAAAATGAAGAGCCACAACACCCCCTGCCCCAGCAGGTTCTGTGGGACCTCCCGGTCTTAGGATCATTCTGATTTTTTCTCTAGCCAAAGCAGCTCCTTTAGCTCCCTGCTGGAACCTTCAATGAATCAGATCCATAGGTCATTTACGAAACTCCACCTGCACAAGTAATGCACCAAGCGTTAGTCTTCACCTCTACATGGCCACGAGACATGACCGCGACCCTTCCTGAAAAGGGACTTTGGGTTTAATGATTTCATGAGTTTTGATGTCGAGTTTCTTGACCCTTCGATTCCCCAAACTCCAAAATGCCAAAATGCCGAAATTTCGGTCTATGCGATTGCGTCCTCCATGACCACAGCCCAACTCCGAAGGTATGTCATGTTTCACGAATTCGGGACTTTCAATGTCAAGTTCTTGACTTATTATCCCCAGGATTTCTGAAATGTTGAATCTCGAACTACCAAAATGTATGACTGTAGTCCCACTCCAAAGATATCTTGCGTTTCGCAACTTTGGGGATTTCCAGCGCAAAGCACTGCCGACCTCTTTTCCTCGGGATTGTCAAAAAGTCGAATACTGAAATACCGAAATATGTGACCCTTTTCTGTGATGACACTACTCCTCCATTTGCTTTTGGGTTTTCATGTTTCAGGACATTTCCATCCCAGTTGCAACAACTCCCTGCCCCTTCAAGCTCCCAGTATCCGAAATACTGAAGTACCAAACCCGAAAACACCAGTCTTCCACTCCAAACTGGGATCAACGGCTCATAGCCTCTCCTGATCCGATGGCTTGTGTCTTTCCGGGATTTTACGATTCAAGAGCTCTGAACTCTTACCTTTTTCATTCCCGGTAGCTGAAATGCCGAAATCCTCCTTTCGAGAATTTCCCTGAAACCTCGACCGCTCGCAACGTGTCCTCCTGTTTGACAATCATGATCCTTTCGGGATTTCCTGGGTCAAGAGTCAGGACTCTTTTCCTTTTTATCCTACAATACCCAAAATATGAAAATGGCCTTTCAGGGATTTCCCCTAAACCTCGACCACTCCTTTGACTTTCGTCACACGTGTCCTCTGGCTGATACCTGGGACCCACCTTTCGGCGTTTCTCTCTTCAAGATTTTGGGAGTTGCATTGACCATGCAACTCCACCTCTTGATTCTGAAAACTCTAAAACCCAAACCTCTGAAGCCTTACCTCCTTACACGATCTATGGCTGAGATCTGCTTCAATCCGACAGCTCCTGTTGTATCAAAATTTCACAAACCGGGAGTTCACGATGCAGCGACTCCACAATTCCTGGTCCTTCAACGTCTCGGGTCCCTAAATGCAGATGGCTTCCAGATATCTTCCATGCATCCTCCACAAATGGATGGTCCTGATCTCTTCAGGAATTTGACAAGTCCTCTCCTCAGCACATATGAGAAATTCACCTGCATGCAACTTCTACTGGATCCGATGGCTATCGGTCCGTGCACCAAGATCTAACGGCCCAAATCTCTTTCTCCTGCATGCTCTCCTCCTATTTCCTAGACGTAGATTCAATGGTCTAGATATTTCTTCCCAACTGATATAACGACAGTTGTAGCTCCCTCCTGAGCTCACGCTTCTTCTTCCTGCCTTAGAATATTTTCTGAAGTATCAAAGGCCTCGGCCTTTGCTTCCTCTGTGAATCCTATAAATTTGGCTCCCGCCTGTGTTCTAAGGATGTTGTCCTTCTTGATATTTGTCGACTCTTACTCACCAAAGGATGTATCGACTTCTGTGATTCCTTGTAGCTATGGCTCTGTGCATAAAGGCATTTTTCCTCCTGAGCTTAGTCCTCCCTGAAACCTTGAAAGGTTTCTTGACTTCTTCACTCTTTGCAGAGTCTCTGCATGCAAAGGTGTTATCTGTCGTGATCTTTGGGACTTTAGAATAAGTCCTCTCTCTTGTCTCCCACTCCTGTTGTCTGACAAGCCTTCATATGACTTTCTGTCTATCAACACTTTACTTAGGTGTCGGCCTGGTGCACTCCTTGCACAGGTCTTTATCCTCTTGAGCTTCAATTGCTCAGACCTCTAAAGTCTCTACCCCTTTCTCTCCTTCAAAGAATGGAAATGCCCTTTGGCAACTCCCTACTCAAGCACTCCTTGTTGAGCCTGCAAGGTGTTTAGTAACCCTGTGAAGGTCTTCCTCCTGATGCTTCTTCTCCTTTCTGAACTCAAACAAGATTTCTTTCTATGCACACCTGCACCAACTCAATTCCCTCCTGGCAGAGTTTTCCAGAATCCTTAGTGATTCTGTCTTCTTGCCAAACTTGAAATAGAGTTCTTCTCCTAATGCATCTTGTGCATTCACTCAACGCCCTCTTGGTAGAGCCTTACAAAATTCTCAAAATTTTTGTCTTCTCTATGCCTTCTATGGACCTACTCAATGCCCTCTTGGTAGAACTTATACATAATCCTTCAATGATTCTAGTCTATCCTGTGCTATCTTCTTCACGGTCTTACCTCCAAGGTATTTAGCAACCTTGAGGCTTCTCCCTTGAGTCAGTGACTTCAGCTGGTGCGCCCTCTTGGCACGTCTTTGTCTGAATCTGTAAAATTCAGAAGTGCACTCTATGAACTGGCTCACAGAACCCACAATATTTTGTCACACAACCTCTTGCATGAAGCCTCAAAGAACCCAAACCTGGAATCAAAGAACTCATAGACAGTAAATTTTGTCTATCCCTACAAATGCATACCTAACATACATCTACAACATATCATCAACACATAAATACATTCATTCATGAATCCATAAGCACATGAACAACAACATTTAGGAAAAATGGCTTTGTTGGTATTTATATAAAATGTCTCTTTACAGTGTGTTCGAGCTCGGACTGCAATAGAGTCTCGAATCTCTCTTCTCTAACCTATCTTCCATCTCTACAGATTCTCTTCTACCTATCTCAAAATAAGATGCTAAAGATCTTTTACATGAGGAACCGCTTTGAGCTCTTCCCTCCAATCTACCTATCCTCATTAACTTTCATTCAATTACAATGAATGGTTGTCTAGTCCGAATCTGATCTAGATCTCAGCCTTACAACATATTTAGGGCAACCTTTACTAAGGCCTGTGCATATGCATGGATTTTAGGCTCTACCAACCTTACAATCATTTAATACAATAATTTGAAATTTGAAATTTGAAAGTGACAGGGCTGCACCTTTCCTCTCCATAGAACATGCTTGATGTGCTAGTTGGCTGGCGTGTAGCTGGCTTGGAGTGATGCTCTTGCATCATACTCCTCTACTGCAAAAATCATGAGCTCCTACTCATGAGCTTTCAGGCTCTATTGAAATGCACCTGGATCCCAAACAATTCTTTGGAGTTGTCCATCTGCTCCACTGCCTTGCTGCTACTGCACCTCCTCTGTTGCTCTTACAGGTTCTCCTCTTCTAAGATTCCCCTCTCTAGTAGTTTCTGCTATTGACCTCAACATCTATCTCCTCAATTACCTCGTCTAGTTGTTCCCATGTTTGGCTCTTTGTATCCAGTCGTCTCTGCTACACTTCTTCCTCTGTGTCAGTGGGTAGATCTAATTGATCTCCCATGCTATCTTTATTTACCTTTGTGGCACTGAGTGTCCACTCTGCTGCAGACTCCAGCTTTGCAGTCTCAATACTAAGTTGTCGCTTAGCTTCTTCCTGTGACAGCTTGATTGTCATCTTTTATTGTGTTCGCTCATCTCCAACTTTTCCAAGAGTCTCCTGGGACTGGTATTCTCCCTCTATCTCCAACCCGATCTATTGCATGTGCATGCCCTACACCTTCACCCTTCTCTCAAAGGCTTCAATATCTTCACACAAAACAAAAAAATCTATGTTGTCTATTTCCTCTTCTTCTACTTCTGTAGTCTCCGGTACTACAATTACTTTATGTTTGACTCCTTGGCCGAAAATTTTGAGCCTTTCTAGCGAATGCTCATCTTCTTCTCCTTGGAAAAACATTAGTGTCTGCTCCACTTCTTCCTCTTCTTTGATAGTCTCTGTTGTTGCTCCATCTGCAACACCTTTGTTGGCCTCAACTGAGCTATGTGGTAGGAATATTTGAATTCCCCCAATCATCAGAATGATCTTCTAATCTTCCTTCTCTATTAGCTCCTCTTCCTGATTTGAACTCACCTCTAAGTTCATGAGACTCTCACGTGGACTCATCTGCTCTCCCTTGCCCTCCTGGCAATATGGGATTTCCTCTTTGTCCTCTTGACAGTCTATGAGATCAATCGATCTCATCTCCATCAACACTCCTTGCTGACATGAACTCACTTCTGAGCTCCTGATACTTTCAAACAGTCTCATCTTCTTTTCCCTGCCCACCTGGCAAATTGGGAATTTTCTACTGCCTATCTAGAAATTGAAAGTTCCTCGTTGCTCACCTGGAAACCTCTGATATCATCCAATGATACCATCTCATTGACCATCTGGAAATTTGAACTTTCATTTCTACCTTCCTGGAAGTTCACAATATCCTCTAGCGATCTCTTCTCCTCGCCATCACTGAGATTCTTCCCAGTCTCTGGTTCACAGACATGAACCATCTCTTCTTCAACCCTGAGGTTTTTAGCATACCTCAGCCATTCCTTCAATAGTCTTTGTTGTCTTTTGGCCAACAATTCCTTGAATGGCCACTTCACCTTTGTTTTCATAGGCCATTCATACACCCATCGCGATTGTGCATCCTCCTGCATCTGTAGTGAAATCTCTTCCATCCTCGCCCTTATCTCAGTGAGTTCCTTATCCATCTCATATTTTCTCTACTACTGGTGGTTCTTATTTCCACCGCATTCATGGCCTTTAGTAACCATTTTCATGTTCTTGTCTGCCCTCTTGGAAAACCTATTGCTGTCACTATACAACTATGAGTGTTTCCAGTCTTTTCTTACAGTCGACCTTGCTGTCTATTTGTTGTTCCATCCTGCAACAATCTCTTCAATCCTCTTCATATGAAATATACAGACAAAGTCCTACTCTGATACCACACTTGCTACAACACCCCCTTCCCCAATAGGTTCTGCACAACCTCCCAGTCTTAGGATCATTATTATTTCTGCTCGAGCCGAAGAGGCTCCTTCAGTTCCTTGCTAGAACCTTCAATGAATAAGATCCACAGGTCCTTTACGAAACTCCACCTGCACATGCAATGCAGGAGGCATGAGTCTTCACCTCCACACAACCACCAAACATGACCGTGACCCTTTCCGAAAATGGATTTTTGGTTTCATGATTTTGGGAGTTATGATGTCGAGTTTCTTGACCCTTCAATTCCCCGAACTCCAAAATGTTGAAATGTTGAAATTTCGGTCTATGTGATTGCGTCCTCCGTGACCACAGCCTAACTCCGAAGGTATGTCGTGTTTCATGAATTCAGGACTTTCAATGTCAAGTGCTTTATTTCTTATCCCCCAGATTACCGAAATTCCCAATCTTGAACTGCCGAAATGTATGACCGGAGTCCCACTCCAAAGATATCTCATGTTTCGTGACTTCTAGAATTTCTAGTACAAAGCGCCCCCGACCTCTTGTCCTTGGGACTGCCAAAAATCTGAATCCTGAAATACCAAAATATGTGACATTGTTCTATGACCACGCTACTCCTCCATCTGCTTTCGGGTTTTTGTGTTTAGGGACTTCGAGATCCCGGCTGCAACAACTCCCTACCCCTTTGAGTACCCGATATCTGAAATATCGAAGTACCAAACCCCGAAACGTCAGTCTTTCGATCCAAACTGGGATCAATGACTCATAGCCTCTCCTGATCCGATGGCTTGTGTCTTTTCGGGTTTTCTGAGTCAAGAGTTCCGAACTGTAACATCCCGCTCTGGCGCACTGAGAACACTTATTATTTGAGGACACTTGCTCGCAAGTGATCTGGACCCTTTTTTATGTTAGACCTTTTATATTTGATTATGATGTGATTGACAGATGACATGATGCATTACTATTTGATGTAGACGGGTGCTATTGACTCAGTTTTATTGAGTGTGCAGGGTTTCTGACCTTGAGGATGCAGAGGCATCGGTAGAACCCCCTTGGACTCCGGACTGAGTCAGGGAGTGTGCTTTTGGGTTGATATGTTTATTTTGATGTTTCATTTGATTTGATGATTTGATGTTAACATTTCTGACATGATTATTGGTGATGCAGGCTAACGATAGCTTGCCGACCGGACTCACATATGGAGTAAAGGGGCCACACACGATTTGCAGAGAGGTTGAGGGAGAGGGGTGGACAACAACCCTACCACCGCCTGCTAGCACTCCCGCCGTGGCTCGAACTGTAGGTTAACGATTACCTAGTTCGAGAGGATCCACAATGCCGTGAGGGCAGACTGCGACAGTCGCTCACGATGATTCTAAGGGGCGCACAATAAGGCGGAGGCCTTATTCGTTATAACCCTTAGTCTCCTACAAGTTCACCTGGCGGAGTGTTGACTCCAGGGGTTATAGAGGTCTACCAATCAGTTCAGTCGGCGAGTGGCACCCTTGGAGCACGTGGTGCATCCTGAAGGGCACGTCGCCAAAAGAAATTCCAGAGGCGAGTGGCACCCTTGGAGCACGTGGTGCATCCTGAAGGGCACGTCGCATTATTGTGGAGGAAGGGTCAGCCTAAATAACCCTAAGTCTTCAGCACCTGAATAAAACCTTAAGCAATTCCCCTAACCAATCGTCGCCTAGCTCAGAAACTAAGCCCTAAGCCTAAGACTTTTCTAGAAAAAAGGGGGGGGAATTTAGTGTGACCTTAACAAATGAAAATTTCAAAAAAAAAAACAAAAAAAAACTCAGACCATTATCCTCTCATTATCCATGTCTACTTTATTAAACTATCCTCCATCACCTTAATCTTCCAGTAGTCATCTCCCTTTTACATGTCCAGTTCACATTACTAAATCACCATCCCTCCCCGTAATTCCTCATTATTCTTTTATGTAATACATTTAATTTTCCCATATACATGTTTGCCATCACCCTAATCTCTCATTATCCTATATATATATATATATATTAATGGTAAATTTAAATGATGGATAATGATAAACTACAATGATGAATGCATGCTTATAAATAGAAAAATGAAAAAATATATATGTATATATATATTATAAACAAATTGTAAACAAATAAAGTTAAGCATGTAAAAATAAAAGGAAATTATTAATGAGCGCACTTACTCTTTGAGTTTTAAAAAAAAAATAAAAAAAAATAAACAAAAAAAAATAAAAAGAAAAATAAGAAAATAAAAATGAAAGAGGGGGGGAAACCTAAAAAAGAAAAAGAAAAGAGGATTAGGGTTTGAGAGGGATAAAAGAAGGGGAGAGGGGAAAAGAGGGGGAATTTTTGAGCTATTGGATTGTTATGCTGCCAGACTAGAGACTGGACTGATTTCTTGTAGGAGTTGGGGATTCTCAGCAGATTTGAGTGGTAGCTCAGCCTTGGAGGCGAGATGAGAAGCTAGGCTATTGTTTGGGTTGTGTGTGGCCCCTTTGCGGCTCAGGGGGCTAAGGGGGAAGAAGAGTACCCCTATCATTTGGCTGGGAGGTACCAGTGAGTTCTTTGCGGTCGGCAAGCAGGAGCAGGAGCGGCAGGAGCACAGGAATCGTCGCGACAAGCAAATAAGGAAAAGGTATGTTCCTGAACTGAGTAGAGAAGATTGCATGGTGAGTTACTGCTGAGATTATGATGGTATGGATGTAAATTGTCCTTTCATCATCCTTAAACTCTGAAGATTCTCGTTTTTATAAATAGTTCAGTTTAGGGTTACTGTTAAATTGTTGGGTTAGGATTATTTCATTTTTTTTTCTTATATATGGGTACAGTTTTAGGGCTGGGTAAATTTGTATGGGGTGTAAGGTATTTCGTTTTTTGTTTTATGTGGCTCAACTTATGGTCAAAAATTTGGTTGGGTGTATGGGTACTGTTTTTGGTATGGGCGTTTTCTCATAGGAATGGGGGCGTTCCATATTTCTGAGGCTATATTATACAACACAGGGGCGTCTTTTATTCAGTGGGCGTCTAATGTTATTGTGGGCGTATTCATGTTAACGGGGTTGTGTTGGTATTCACATGAAAAATATGATGACATCACCCTGCTCAACGTCCTATTTTTCCTTGAAATGTCTCCATAGATGCGTTAACAGTTAGGGCTTGGGATGTATGCCGACCAATGTTAGGATTGTTGCCGTTGAGGGTTTGACCAGGTAGAAAAATTTCAGACTAGTGCCAATATTCGCTTTAGTTACAATCTGCGTTGAGACCTGTGATTGACGTCTCTGTTATATAGCGAAACTATTGGTAAATCAACTGCCTCTCGACTTCTTGTTCTCCTTCTCAGTGTTTTTATATATGCAACAGACAATTAACACGTTCTCCTCCCCAACTCAGCATTTTCGTGAAACTGTTAATAAAATACGACCATCTGATAAGGTTCATGGTATTAAATATTGTTTGACAGGAGCTCAACAATGCTCCCATATATTTGCGTATTCTTTCCTTTACTAGTTTCTTTAGTAACTCTAAACATTGATTCTGTCAATCTTTTACAAGTTAGTACACATTGTGTGGGTATGTGGTTCTATGGTCTCCCAATATAACTTTATTTCCATAAGTTTCTCGTATTAGATATTGATTGATAGAAGCTTGAAATTACTAATTTTCTGGTCCTCATAACAATATTGTGGCAGCAATGACTGATTTTTCTTCCCGCTACACTATTCTTGATGGGTAAGTCGATTTTCTTCAAGGTCCATATCTACAGTTATACCAACCCAGATTGTGCCATGGATGATCAATTTTTCTTTGTTGATGCATGTGACGTGTTGTGGACTAATGGCAGCTCAACATTGCTCCCCTATTATTGTCTATCAGTCTTTAGTATTTACTAATCTTTGTTAGTATCATGTTAGGAGGTGTCCTTCTACTTTTGTGCATTATGGGGGTATATTATGAAGCAATCGCTGGGTCTCGGTACTCGTCTAGTGTGTTACACGCAAGGGCATTCTTTTCATTTACTGACAGTTGAATTCGGTGGGTTCCCTTTTCATTTATGGGGCGTTTTACACGCAAGGGGGCACTTCTACCGAGGGTTCTTTTTCTTAATCCTTTAGGTGTTCATGGGTCTGTGTGTTGCCTCGACCTTCTTGTTAATGGCATTTTACTACCGAATGAGTGCTTGGGGCGTATCTGTTGAGGACGTGCTGGGTAAACTGCCAGGGAGTCGGTGCAACTCAATTGCCAGTGTGAATGATTCTGTTAGTTAACGGAAATCTGGTCGGTGTAGAGTTAATACTGTTGGTTTAGCTCCACATTGTTTATTCGAGGCGTGTCTAACCTGTCCTTCAGCTCCACCTGCAAATCCTTAAGCTCAGAATGTCAGTTTGTGAAGTTGGTGTTCTCCTTACAGCGCTGTCACATTAACTTAAGTTAGCTGGGTTAAATCTGCCCATCCGTAATCATCACCGCGTGGTTAGGTTAGTTAAAACAGCTGGGGCATATGGTTACTGTATTGCCATGTACGCTGATATTTTACTTGACAAGAGATTACATTCTGTTCCTTTTGCCCTGTACTCCCATATACAATGTAATCAATTCATAACCGCCATGTACTTACCAGAATATTGGTATTACTCTAATCCGTTTTTCCCTATGTTGTAGACATGTGATAGTCCGTCTGTGTGTTAATCGTATTTGCCTTGAGAAAAGAATTTGGTCTATACCTTGCCGTTAGGAGAGCCAATGACAGTGCCCCGTTATTAAAATCGGAGTAGGTATAGTTACCCTATTGTATTGTTAACGCAGTTGTAGATGAAACATTAATACAAAAAAATATATAAAAATTGTTGACATGATGGTTGGTAACCGCCATTGAAGTTTAGGGTTTCCAATGTAACACTACTGCAATTGTAACACCCTGTTTCCCCCAGATTGTAAATATAACTGAACTGGCCAAGGACTATGGCAAAACTCATAAGTATGAATATGTGCTGTAAATGGACCTACAGGAAGAGGTCAATGAATGTAAATGATAGTTTGAATTTATTACAGAACTGCTGAGAGGGGATGTGCAGAAAAGAGACCATGATGGTGGTGGAGGGCACCTTGAAAAAGGGGCGTTAACTTCCACTGAGAATTTAATAGCATATTTGGACTCCACTGGCCCGGAGAACCAAAAGCGGCTCGCTGGCCCTGAAAATTAATGGCTCGCAGACTAGTAGGCGGATGTCTTGATGAGGGATGGGATGGTGAACCGCCCATCCATAGGGACGTCAGGCCTGATCAGTGCGAGGGAAATCGTGCCACACGCAACTTCGCGAGAGGATAAGGCGTATGGCTGGAACGATTGACGAGGGTAGACGCGAGGGGAACTCTGGCAATTTTTACGCAGAGTGAGTGATCGCAGAGAGGGAGGATTGCAACCTTCACTCCTGGGCACTGGTAGACAGAGAGACGCATGTCTCAGGACATCGTGGTCTCAGCTCGGGGGTGGCTAGTGGTAAATCCAGTAGGAGTCGCTACGCCTATGGTTGGGTGGAAACGAGCACCCCTCTCAGCAGTTGCTCCCATTGCTGTAGTTGCTTCTGATAAGTATTTTGCCTATGTTGCATCTTGAAATTTATATACTGTCACATATGTTCATAGACTTGTGGAATTGTAAATATTTCCTATGTAAGAATGTCTGTGTAGAAATTGATAATGAGGAGTAGATCTTGGCTCATAGAATTGTGAAATTATAAATGACTCCAGCACAGGAATGTTCGCGTAGAGCTGATATGAATGAATTGATATATATGTTTAGCACCGGGGAAACCGTGCTCGACTTACGTTGATAAATGAATCTAACAATGTCCAGCCGTTCTCGGGAAGCTGTCTCCCTTTACCGCTTCCGGGAATTCCCCGGTAGGGATCTCTCCACAAAGATTTCCTCCTTGGAAAGGTTCGCTAAGAACCCAGAACAAGGGTTCGAATGCCTAGGCCTTATTAACCCTGCACGAGGAGGAACGATCCGATTGAGGTTTCAAGATAGTAGTGTTGTGCGATAAAACAAGTCGACGGATGGGATCTCGTCAGAAGATCCATAGTCATTTACGACCATTAGATTGACGAAAGTAACGCAGGCGTTATATACCTTGCCCCTTTGCCCTCTATCATCGTGAGCAA
>ML777121.1:206666-219653 GCA_009831015.1 Picea engelmannii
CATGTCTACTTTATTAAACTATCCTCCATCACCTTAATCTTCCAGTAGTCATCTCCCTTTTACATGTCCAGTTCACATTACTAAATCACCATCCCTCCCCGTAATTCCTCATTATTCTTTTATGTAATACATTTACTTTTCCCATATACATGTTTTCCATCACCCTAATCTCTCATTATCCTATATATTAATGGTAAATTTAAATGATGGATAATGATAAACTACAATGATGAATGCATGCTTATAAATAGAAAAATGAATATATATATATGTATATATATATATATATATTATAAACAAATTGTAAACAAATTAAGTTAAGCATGTAAAAATAAAAGGAAATTATTAATGAGCGCACTTACTCTTTGAGTTTTAAAAAAAAATAAAAAAATAATAAACAAAATAAAATAAAAAGAAAAATAAGAAAATAAAAAGGAAAAAGGGGGGGGGGACCTAAAAAAGAAAAAGAAAAGAGGATTAGGGTTTGAGAGGGATAAAAGAAGGGGAGAGGGGAAAAGAGGGGGACTTTTTGAGCTATTGGATTGTTATGCTGCCAGACTAGAGACTGGACTGATTTCTTGTAGGAGTTGGGGATTCTCAGCAGATTTGAGTGGTAGCTCAGCCTTGGAGGTGAGCTGAGAAGCTAGGCTACTTTCTGGGTTGTGTGTGGCCCCTTTGCGGCTTGGGGGGCTAAGGGGGAAGAAGAGTACCCCTAGAGTTTGGCTGGGAGGTACCGATGAGTTCTTTGCGGTCGACAAGCAGGAGCAGGAGCGGCAGGAGCACAGGAATCATCGCGGCAAGCAAATAAGGCAAAGGTGTGTTCCTGAACTGAGTAGAGTAGATTGCATGGTGAGTCACTGCTGAGATTATGATGGTATGGATGTAAATTTTCCTTTCCTCGTCCTTAAACTCTGAAGATTCTCATTTTTATAAATAGTTCAGTTTAGGGTTACTGTTAAATTGTTGGGTTAGGATTATTTCATTTTTTTTTCTTATATACGGGTACAGTTTTAGGGCTGGGTAAATTTGTATGGGGCGTAAGGTATTTCGTTTTCTGTTTTATGTGGCTCAGTTTATGGTCAAAAATTTTGTTGGGTGTATGGGTATTGTTTTTGGTATGGGCGTTTTCTCATAGGAATGGGGGCGTTCCATATTTCTGAGGCTGTATTATACAACACAGGGGCGTCTTTTATTCTAGGGGCGTCTAATGTTATTGTGGGCGTATTCATGTTAACGGGGTTGTGCTGGTATTCACATCAAAAATATGCTGACATCACCCTGCTCAACGTCCTATTTTTCCTTGAAATGTCTCCATAGATGCGTTAACAGTTAGGGCTTGGGATGTATGCCGACCAATGTTAGGATTGCCGCCGTTGAGGGTTTGACCGGGTAGAAAAATTTCAGACTAGTGTCAATATTCGCTTTAGTTACAATCTGCGTTGAGACCTATGATTGACGTCTCTGTTATATAGCGAAACTATTGGTAAATCAACTGCCTCTCGGCTTCCTGTTCTCCTTCTCAGTGTTTTTATATATGCAACAGACAATTAACACGTTCTCCTCCCCAACTCGGCATTTTCGTGAAACTGATAATAAAATACGACCATCTGATAAGGTTCATGGTATTAAATATTGTTTGACAGGAGCTCAACAATGCTCCCATATATTTGCGTATTATTGCCTTTACTATTTTCGTTAGTAACTCTAAACATTGATTCTGTCAATCTTTTACAAGTTAGTACACATTGTGTGGGTATGTGGTTCTATGGTCTCCCAATATAACTTTATTGCCATAAGTTTCTCGTATTAGATATTGATTGACAGAAGCTTGAAATTACTAATTTTCTGGTCCTCATAACAATATTGTGGCAGCAATGACTGATTTTTCTTCCCGCTACACTGTTCTTGATGGGTAAGCCGATTTTCTTCAAGGTCCATATCTACAGTTATACCAACCCAGATTGTGCCATGGATGATCAGTTTTTCTTTGTTGATGCATGTGACGTGTTGTGGACTAATGGCAGCTCAACATTGCTCCCCTATTATTGTGTATCAGTCTTTAGTATTTACTAATCTTTGTTAGTATCATGTTAGGAGGTGTCCTTATACTTTTGTGCATTATGGGGGTATATTATGAAGCAATTGCTGGGTCTCAGTACTCGTCTAGTGTGTTACACGCAAGGGCATTCTTTTCATTTACTGGCAGTTGAATTCGGTGGGTTCCCTTTTCATTTATGGGGCGTTTTACAAGCAGGGGGCCACTTCTACCGAGGGTTCTTTTTCTTAATCCTTTGGGCGTTCCTGGCTCTGTGTGTTGCCTCGGCCTGATTGTTAATGGCATTTTACGACCGAATCAGTGCTTGGGGAGTATCTGTTAAGGACGTGCTGGGTAAACTGCCAGGGAGTCGGTGCAACTCAATTGCCAGTGTGAATGATTCTGTCAGTTAACGGAAATCCGGTCGGTGTAGAGTTAATACTGTTGTTTTAGCTCTGCATTGTTTATTCGAGGCGTGTCTAACATGTCCTTCAGCTCCACCTGCAAATCCTTAAGCTCAGAATGTCAGTTTGTTAAGTTGGTGTTCTCCTTACAACACTGTCACATTAATCTAAGTTAACTGGGTTAAATATGCCCGTCCGTAATCATCACCGCGTGGTTAGGTTAGTTAAAACAGCTGGGGCGTATGGTTACTCTGTTGCCATGTACGCTGATCTTTTACTTGACAAGAGATTACATTCTGTTCCTTTTGCCCTGCACTCCCATATACAATGTAATCAATTCATAACCGCCATGTACTTACCAGAATATTGGTATTACTCTAATCCGTTTTTCCCTATGTTGTAGACGTGTGATAGTCCGTCTATGTGTTAATCGTATTTTCCTTGAGAAAAGAATTTGGTCTGTAGCTTGCCGTTAGGAGAGCCAATGACAACGTCCCGTTATTAAAATCAGAGTAGGTATAGTTACCCTATTGTATTGTTAACGCAGTTGTAGATGAAACGTTAATACAAAAAAATATATAAAAATTGTTGACGTGATGGTTGGTAACCGCCATTGAAGTTTAGGGTTTCCAATGTAACACTACTGCAATATAAAATGGATACGCCAAGTCATTTATGGCATAGGTATAATTAAATTCTATTATGTAATTAGTCGGCAATTTAGTTGACATCGTTTATGGTAGGGTTATCATTTTAATTGGGAATTAGTTAGTGGATCTGCGAGGGCATTTATTGCAATTGTATATTTAATTTGATTTTGCTCCAATTCCACACGGATAATCTCCACCGAATTATTCTCCGTGTTTTAAATTAATAATTGTTTAATTTTCAATGATTATACCAGTGATTGGCAATGTTAATATTAGGCATTATTTTTAATACTATTTATATGCTTACATGTTAATATTGTTTAAATTGAATGCATTTGACAATACTTGATTAAATATTAATATTGATATTGCTTTAAGTGCAATGATAATATTTGCTGACTTATTCTCCATGTTTTTAAATTAATATTTGTTAAATTTTCAATGATTATACCAATTATTGGCAATGTTAATATTAGGAATTATTTTTAATACTTGTTATATGCTTACATGCAATATTGTTTAAAATGAATGCTATTGACAATGCTGGTTTAAATGTTAATATTGGTTTTGCTTTAAGTGCAATATGAATATTGGCTGAATTATTCTCCGTGTTTTTAAATTAATATTGTTTAATTTTCAATGATTATACTAGTTATTGACAATGTTAATATTAGGCATTGTCTTTAATACTTGTTAAATGCTTGCATGTTGTTATTGTTAAATTTAATGCAATTGAAAATACTTGTTTAATATTAATATTGATATTGTTTTAAGTGCAATATTTATATTGGCTTAATGGCGATGGTAATACCTGTTAAATTTTCATTAATAATAATTGTTCTAATTGGCAATGTTAATGATGACGGTAGAATCGCAATGTCAATTTGGATTAATTGAAATGTTCGTGATGATGTTAATTTGCAAGGTTATTATTCGTTTGTGCTTATTGTTTGTCCCTGAACTCGTGCCTAATGAATTATAACTAATAATGGGGGTTGCGATTATTGGCTTTTACCTTATGATAAAGTCTTCGTCGGTTAATGATAATTAATGGAGCAATTGGTCTTGATTGATGTCTTCGGGTCTCAATAGTGGTTGGTCGATTTGAGTCCTCCTGACCTACATCTCCCGTAGAGGTCATGATTGTCCCTGATGTTGTAGTGCTTGGTGGTATTGTACTGCGTAGACTGTTCGTGTCGGTCGGGATATAGACACCTCTTGTAGCTTAGTATTTATGTATGTGTGTAAATCCGGTGGAAGGAATCCAGTGCCGTATCAAGAGTCTCGGGCTGTTTAAAGGCACAGTTCCACTCTTGCGACACACTCTGAGTCGTATCAGTAGTCTCGGGTTGTTTAAAGGCACAGTTTCCACTACTGCGACTCTATTGTTGGATTCTTTCATTCTGTGACAGTACTGTACCTAACCCCTGGTGTCTGTTTCTGCTTACAGCTGCTAGTTGCACGCCTTATGTCCAGGGGCGTTTATTTCTTGTTGTCACTGTGATATGTTGGGTTGTCTTGATTGTGTTCGTCTTACTTGCGTCTTGTTGGTTCGAGTGGTGACGTAGAGTCGAGGGGGTTGTTTCTTCTACACGCGTGTGCACACTTAAACAAACAAACAAACAAAAAATTTACACCTATTTTCGGAGTTGTTGTCATGACGAGGAGGGTCGTTACATGAACTCTTACCCTTTTCATTCCCGGTAGCCGAAATGTCAAAATCCTCCTTTTGGGAATCTCCTCGAAACCTTGACCGCTCACCACGTGTCCTTCTGTTAGATGGTCACAATCCTTTCAGGATTTCATGGGTCAAGAGTCTCTAATCTTACCCTTTGTATCCTCCAGTACCTGAAATACCGAAATGGCCTTTCAGGGACTTCCCTGAAACCTCGACCGCTCCTTTGACTTTCACCACATGTGTCCTTTGGCTGATACCTGGGACCCACCTTTTAGCGTTTCTCTCTTTGGGATTTTGGGAGTTGCGTTGACCATACAACTCCACCTCTTGAGTCCCGAAACTCTGAAACCTAAACTTCCAAATCCTGACCTCCTTGCATGATCTATGGCTGAGATATGCCTCGATCTGACGACTCCTGTTGTATCGGAATTTTGCGAACCGGGAGTTCACGATGCAACGACTCCACAATTATTGGTCCTTCAACCTCCCAGGTCCTGAAATGTCGATGGATTCTGGATCTCTGCCACTCATCCTCCACAAATGGATGGTCCTGATATCTTTGAGGCTTTGACGACTCCTCTCCTCAGCACATATGAGAAATTAACCCACATGCAGCTTGTACTAGATCCGATGGCTATTGGTCCATGCGCCAAGATCTGACGGCCCAAATCTCTTTCTCCTGCACTCTCTCCTCCTGTTGCTTGGACGTAGATTCAACTTTCTAGATATTTCTTCCCAATAGATCTAACGGCAGTTGTAGCTCCCTCCTAAGCTCACGCTTCTTCTTCTTGACTTAGAAGATTTTCTGAAGTATCAAAGGCCTCAGCCTTTGCTTCCTCTGCGAACCCTGTAACTTTGTCTCTCACCTGTGTTCTAAGAATGATGTCCTTCCTGAGCTTTGTTGATCTCACTCACCAAAGGATGTATTGACTTCTATGATTCCTTGTAGCTATGGCTCTATGCACAAAGGCACTTTTCCTCCTGAGCTTAGTCCTCCCTGAAACCTTGAAAGGTTTCTCAACTTTTGCACTCTTTGAAGAGTCTCTCCATACAAAGGTGCTATATGTCCTAAGCTTCGGGACTTTAGAATAAGTCCTCTCTCTCGTCTACCACTCCTGCTGTCTGGCGAGCCGTCAGATAATTGTTTGTCTGTCAACACTTTACTCAGGTGTTGGCCTGGTACACTCCTTGCACAGGTATTTATCCTCTTGAGCTTCAATTGCTCAAACCTCTAAGGTCTATGTCCCTTTCTCTCCTTGAAAGAATCGAAATTCCCTCTGGAAAATCCCTACTCAAGCACTCCTTACTGAGATTGTAGGGTGTTTAGTAACCCTGTGAAGGTCTTCCTCCTAACACTTCTTCTCTTTTCTGAACTCAAACAAGAGTTCTTTCTATGCACACCTGCACCAACTCAATGCCCTCTTGGTAAAGTTTTCTAGAATCCTCAGTGATTCTGTCTTCTTGACGAACTCGAAATAGAGTTCTTCTCCTAATGCATCATGTGCATTCGCTCAATGCCCTCTTGGCATAGCCTTACAGAATTCTCAGAAATTATGTCTTATGTGTGCCTTCTATGCACCTGCTAAATTCCCTCTTGGCATAACTTATATAGAATCCCTCAATGATTATGGTTTGTCCTGTGCTCTCTTCTGCACAGTCTTACCTCCAAGGTATTCAACAACCTTGAGACTTATCCCTTGAGTTAGTGACTTCAACTGGTGTGCCCTCTTGGCATGTCTTTTTCTGAATCCGTAGAATTCAGAAGTGCACTCTATGCACTGGCTCATAGAACCCGTAATATTCTATCACGCAACCTCTTGCATGAAGCCTCAAAGAACCCAAACCTGGAATCAAAGAACTCACAGATAATAAATTATGTATATCCATGTAAATGCATAGCTAACATACATCTATGGCATATCATTAACACATAAAGACATTCATTCATGAATCCATAAGCACATGAACAACAACATGCAGGAAAAACTGCTCTGTTGGTATTTATATAAAATGTCTCTTTACAGTGTGTTCGAGCTGGGACTGCAAAAGAGTCTCGGCTTTCTCTTCTATAACCTATCTCCCCTCTCTATAAATTATCTTCTACCTCTCTCAAAATAATATGCTAAATATCTTTTACATGAGGGGGCCCTTTGAGCTCTTCCCTCCAAGCTACCTATCCTCATTAACTTTCATTCAATTACAATGAATGGTTGTCTAGTCCGAATTGGATCTAGATCTCATCCTTACAACCTATTTAAGGCAACCTTTACTAAATCCTACGCATATTCATGGCTTTTTGGTTCTACCATCCTTACAATCATTTAATATAATAATTTCAAATTTCAAATTTGAAAGTGAGGGGGATGTGCCTCTCCTCTCCATTGAACACGCTTGATGTGTTGGGTGGCTGGCACGTAGTTGGCTTGGAGCAATGCTCCTGCATCACCAAGTTTGCTTGCTTCATTCACCACCTAGCCTAACCATGAGTCCTGAAGGAAGAATTGAAAAGATACTCCTTTCCTACAGTTTTCTTCCATAGATTAGAAATTTCCTTACCTCACACTAAATAGTGTTCATAAAAGCAAGTAGTTTCCTTTCTCCAACATATTAAACAACATCCTACATCTTCCATGTGTTGTATTGATATGCATCTTGTGCCTAGGTCTTTCCTTCCCTCCTTGGGAATTTTCATAGCTTTACAAATCCCTGATTTTCAGGGGCTTCTACTCGTCAAATCCCTCATTTTCCACTTGTAAAAATCATCCCTGAGACAACTCAAATATGTTCCCCACTCATGGAGTCATGGTTAGTTGTTTTCAACTTGGTTGTTCCATTTGTCTTCCAACATTTAATATATAAAATGACTTGTCTTTTACATGTGTCATAATCAATAAGTTAGTTGGGAAAATCAAATCCTTTCCCAAAAGTCATAAATAATTAATTAAAATAATCAAATTCCAAATTCAGATTTTCCATAAATGGAAAATAATTTCCAAATTCGAATTTGCTAAAAACGAAAATTTATTACGAAGAACACTTAGACTTTAATGATTAATTATTTTTGGGGATATTACATCCTCTCCTCCTTAAGTACAACACTGTCCTCATTTTTCATTCCTCTCTTGGAATAGGCTTGGATAAGATTTATGAAAATCTTCCTCCAATTCCCAAGTGGCCTCCTTAAGACTAAAGTTCTTCCATTGCACTTTTACCTGGGCGATGGTTATGTTCCACAGTATTGTTTCTTTCCTCTTCAGAATGTGTAGAGGTTCCTCTTGGAACTCGCTTTCTGGTTCCACCTGCACCATGTTCCAATCAATGATGTGAGTAGGATCATGAATATACTGTTTCAACAAAGAAACATGAAAAACATTATCAAATTTTAAATTTGCAGGAAGTGCAAGTTGATATGCCACGACTCCAATTCGAGCTAAGATATTGAAGGGGCCACAAAACCTGCGCACAAAATTTGAACAATTTCCTATCTTTATGGAGCTTCTCCTTGCTTTGAACTTTAAGTATACATGGTCCCCAACCTAAAATTCCTAGTGTCTCCTCTTTACATCTACGTAGCTTTTCTATATGTTTTGTGCCTCTTTTAAATTCTATTGTACCTTTCTTACCATTCTCTCCATTTCGTAGACCGTTTCTGGTCCTATCATAAGTCTGTTAATGGGATTATCCTAGCTAATAGGAGTTGTACATTTTCTTCCATACAATGCTTCGAAGGGACTCATCTTAGCTGACGTCTGACAACCATTATTGTATGAAAATTCCACTAAGTGTAGGTATTCCTCCCACTAAGTTGGTTTCATTTTCATGTACATTTGTAACATGTATTCCACAATATGATTTGTTTGTTCAGTTTACCCATCCATTTGCAGATGGTATCTTGTGCTGAAATTCAGGTTTGTATCCAAAACAGTTCCTTCCAAAACTTTCACGTAAATTTGACATCTCTATCCAAAATCACCATTTTAGGAATTCCATGCAATCTAAATATTTCCTTGATAAATATTTTAGTGATGTTGATTGCTTTATAAGTTTACCAATCACTACCATAATCGAGTCATTTTTATTTTTATCTTTAGGCAAACCTGTGATGAAGTCGAGTGAGATAATCTCCCACTTCTATTCTGGTATAGGTAGAGGTTGTAGCAAGCCAACTGGATGTTGATGTTCATCCTTCACCTGTTGAAAATATAGGCATTTAGATAAGTATTATGTTGTCTCACCTTTCATGTTAGGCCAATAAAACAATTTTCTCAAAGATGTTACCATTTTCTGGTATCCTAGATGACCAGAATATGGATTTTTGTGCAATTCATCCAGAATTGTTAACTTTAAATCAACATAATTTGGTATGTACAACCTATTTTTGAACCTTAGCAGTCCATTGTTATCCAAACTTGGTTCTTTTTGTCCAATTTGTGTGAATTTCCTTGTAAATCTGTTACTTTTTTGTTGTATTTTTCATCATTACAACTTGCATATTGTATTCTTTGTTCAATGTCATTTACTTCTTTTCTAATACTTATCTCAAAAAGTCCATTAGTCCTTCATCTTAGAGCATCTACTAAGTTGATTTCCTTTCCTTTGATGTGTCTTACCTCAAAATCAAATTCACTCAATAAGGCCATCCACCCTGCTTGCCTTGCGTTAATATTTGGTTGACTGAATAAGAATTTCAGACCACTATTATCGGTTAGCCACATAAATTTCCTCCCCATTAAATAATGTTGCCACATTTTTAGCGCATGAATTACAATTGCTAATTCGAAGTCATGTGTAGCATAGTTTTGTTCATGTTCTTTTAGTTTACATGATTTGTAATAGATAGCGTGCCCCTCTTGAGTTAGGACACCTTCCAAGACTTCTTTGCTTGCATCCACATGAACTGTAAAGTCTTTATCAAGGTCGGCTACCCTTAAAATAGTTGTTGAAGTTAACAGTTCTTTTAGCTTGTTAAAGTTGTCCTAACATTTTTGTGACCAAGTAAACCTTATTCCCTTTTTATGTAGAGATGTGATTGGATATGCGATCTTAGAGAATCCTTTGATAAATTTGCGGTAGTAACCGGTAATTCCCATAAATGATCTGATGTTAGCTACTTCCTTAGAGATATTCCATTCCATAATGTCTCTTATCTTGTCTAGGTCAACTGCAACACCTTCTTCAGATATCACATGTTCTAGGTACTGTATTCTTCTTTGGTAGAAGTCACATTTGTCAAATTTTACATACAACTTATGTTTCCTTAAGGTCTGCAATACTATTTTAAGATGTTCTTCATGTTCTTATTTTGTTTTCGAATCAACTAAAATGTCATCGATAAATACCAAAACAAATCTATCCAGATATTGACTGAATATACTATTCATCAAACGCATAAAGGTTGATAGTGCATTAGTAAGACCAAACAAAATTACGACAAACTCATAGTGTCTGTATCTTGTTCTCAAAGTTATTTTATTTATATCTTCATCCTTTATTCTAACTTGGTGATAACCAGACCTTAAATCTAACTTAAAGAAAAAAACATCTCCTCCCACTTGGTCAAATAGGTTGTTAATTCTGGGTAGAGGATACTTATTCTTAATCGTCATCTTGTTTAATTGTTGATAATCAATACATAATATTCCATCTTTATTTTTAACGAAAAGGACCAGTGCTCCCCAAGGAGAGACACTTGGTCTGATATATTCCTTATCCAACAATTCTTGTAGTTGAATTTTCATCTCTGTTAGTTTGGGTAAACTCATCCTATATGGTGCCTTAGATATCGAGGCAGATCTAGGCAGTAGATCGAAAGAGAAATCTATCTCTCTTCTTGGGGGAAGTTATGTTATTTAATCCACAAATACGTTTCTAAACCCATGTAGGAATAGAAAGTCCTCTAGATTGGGTTTATCTTCTTTCTCTAATGGATTATTTACTTGAATAACATAAATTTGGAAACCTTTATTCATGCATTTCTTAAACTGCATGGCTAAAATCTGCTTAACTGAAACTGGTTTTTTGATACCTTGTATTGTTGTAACTATGTTGTTTTCGTCTCTGTAAGTAAGTGAATTTTCATAAAAGTTCAAAATTACTTTATGTTTCTCTAACCAGTCCATCCCAATGATTATACCGTAAGATCCCAAAGGTAAAAAAATCAGATATAACTTTGTATTTTGGCCATCTAAATTGAGTTCACATTCATAAATTAAATATGTTACTTTTCTCTTAATCCATGTCGCTAACTGTACTAACCAGGACTTGGCATGATTTACTTTATTGAGCTTGTTTGACTCAACTAAACCATGAGTAACATAACTCATACTAGCTCCTGGGTAAATTAAAATAAAAATGCGATTATCATGAATTTTACCTTCAACCTCCACGATAGTGGATTGATGATTATATTGTCTACCATCTATAGTTTCATTAATTTTGTGCATAATTCTACCCACATCTCCTATTGTAGAGGCTTCTTGCAGGTTATGGACTATGGTCCTTGCTGCAAAAGTTAAACATGGAAAGTTTCGCCTCAAGTGAGGTTCTCGACACTCCCAACACTTTAATGGTTCCATGAGGATGTCCCCAACTTTCTTGACTCCCATATTAACTGGTCTACCTCCCCCTTGGGCATTCTGGTTGATAGAATGAAAATCTCTCTTCTAGAAGTTCTTTGCCATTTTCCAAAAAGGGGTTGGTTGGAAGCCTTTCTTTCGTTGATTCATTATGTTTTGTTTATTATCCTTCCATGCCTTGGGAATTTTATACCTTTGTTTGTATTGATCATAGCACATTTGGGCCTTTCTAAACACTTCACATAAAGTTTTGGGATTTTCGAATTGAATTATGTCCTTGTATGACTGTGGCAGACAACTTAAGAATCATTGTATTTTTACCTTGTCTTCCTTGATGTATGGCACAAATCTCAATAATTCAAGAAATTTTGTTACCAGATCGTCCATGGTCATTTTTCAGAGACTTAGCTCATAAAATTCCTTAGTCTTTCTTTCGTAATAGATTTCTGATAAATATTTTTTCTTGAAGTATTTCTTGAAATTTGACCACTCCATTTGTTTTTGTTTTTATGCCTTGGCCAATTGCAAGTATTTCCACCAGATACTCGCCTGTCCCTTCAGGTTATAAATGGTCATTCATACTTTCATGTTACTAGAATAATTATAAATTTGGAAGTATTTATTTATATCCAGTAACCATGCTTCATCCTTTTCACACATCCTAGATTATCCATCAAAGGTAAATGGTTTTATCTTATTGAATTCACCTTCCAAGAGATCCACGTATTTTATTTTCCTTCTTATGGTTGTTTTGTCTCCTGCCACTTATGTTCCTTCAGAAGAATTGTTCTTGTTTCCTGTTTCATGACCATAATTTTTTAGAGAATCTTTTGTTGAATTCTTCCTCCTTGTCATTATCTTTTGGGCTCTTCTTTGTTATGATACTGTGCAACAACACTCCATTTATTTCTTTCTGGTATTTGTGTGCCTTTTTCATTTCTTCATTATCTGCCTTGAACACTTGCAGTTCCACAATAAGATTTCTCATTGTTTCTAGAAACTGGGTGGCTGAACTTCCTTCATTGTTATGTCCAGGTTCTTTAGGAGGTCCTTGATATGGATTCTCTTCAATTATGATCTCCTCTTCATAATGTGATGCCATTATCACAACAAAACAATAATTTTATGTTTGTAACAGTAACCATTTTGTTAGATTTTTTCTTTAACATAAATAAAATGAGCTAAACAAATTTGGCCTTACCCTGAGGTCCAGGTGATGTAACCTTCAACTCTGATACCATATGAAATGTAAGCCAAATTTAAAAAATAAATTTTTTTATTAGGTTCATTAAAACTCATTGACTTTGCAATACTTGTTCGAGCATAACTTTAATTGTCATCGTTGTTGGACTTAAACATGTACCTGTTTGTGATTTATATGACAGTGATCAAGATATATATCTTTTCTATGTAAGTCATCCTATCACAGGGTTATAGTGTGTAAGAACTATGGTCAATAGACTAGCTTATAGTCTAATCAATATCGTTTGTGTTATCAAATATGATGTTTTCAATTTCTTACTGTATCTATTTAGTGACTATGGTATGCATATCATAACATGGACAATATTCCTTTAATTATATATTTATATAAGTTGTTTACAAAAATTATCGATATATATATATGTATATATATATATATATA
>ML777121.1:219703-241996 GCA_009831015.1 Picea engelmannii
GTGTGTGTGTGTGTGTGTGTGTGTGTGTGTGTGTGTGTGTGTGTGTGTGTGTGTATGTATGTATATGTATATGTATGTATCGTAGGTTATAAGAACTATTACACCTCTGAACTATTCCAAAAATCGTATTTTTGTAATAGGACATTCCACCACATTATAGATCATATATTAAAATCTCAAACTATTTTTTATGCACACATGTGTTATTGTTACAAAGGGAAAGTTATAGGTTGGTTATGACATCACAGAACTTGACTAATAATACACCATAATGCATCTGGTTCTGAAATAGTGCCACATCTAAACCTATACCTAACAACACTAACCCTACCCGATTCATGTCATATCCTAGAATTGAATACATTTGGAAGCCATGTTAATGGCAGGGTCATATCTGTCTAAAATACATCTATCACTAGCTATTATATTTAAAAGAAAACTTGTATCGTACTAAACGCTTAGGCAGTCACACCCAATGTGGGCTCACTATATCTATTTGTTCACATGGCCTAACAGTATTGTCCATAACCATCCCACATTACTCCTCGTTGGAAATGTGTTTGAGGTTATTCCATTCCTTCTTTCCCTTTGGCTTCGTGAAAACCTCCTCTTCCTTGTATGTGATTTTTTCTCTACGCATTCCCTGTTTGATTCGGTCTCTACGCATACACTGTGGTTCCATTCTTTTGTAAGTTTGGTATCTTGGAAACATAACTCGACGCTGGTAACAAATATTGGAGACGAAGCCCAATCGTAATTACTCTCTTCGCAAGGGACATCCGAACTTCTTCCTTAATGTTTTTATGTAACTATCATAGATAAAACTCATTTGAAGGTTAGCAATATTTATCATCTCACCATCGTGGTCATAACTTATCTTTCCTTAATGATTTCTCTGTGTTCCTTTGTGCTTTCTTACTTCTAATAAGAGGCATTGTTTAACCATTATTCACTTATGGATGTAATATTGTTCATTAACTATGGCGATCCCGAAATCTCTTTGTTGTGTTCGAGAGTTAACCCCTGCAGTTTTGCAATTATGTCCTAGCCATTATCTTTATCATTCCGGTTGTATTTATAAAGTTATCCTCCATAGAAAAATGCACAATTTAAATAATTCATTGCTCTGCATTACCACATTGGGGATTTTGGGATTTAACTCTACGCACATATATAAACATATATCTACATGATAGAACCTCCATGAGATTCATAGATTTGGCCTCTATAAATTTTATTGACTGTGTAGATTCGTGAGAAAGTATGGCACTCATTCCCTCTGCGGTTACTTCGCAATTCACATTTTATGTGTAAAGTAAATAGTAAATCTTATGTTTTTATGATTTAACCTATGAGCTCCATACAAAAATAGATATATGCAACGAATAATTCTTTTTCTTGGAAATTACATTCAGTATTGGTAAAAGAGAATGAATTGGTTGATTTCCCTTTCCAATTCATAGTTTCACCTTCTATTTTTTTAATAGGCAGGGATTGATATAAAAAAATATATTGTAACATTGGAATTTTATCCATCAATTCCTATGGTATTTTTATATGGAATAACTGCATGAATAACATCAAATTCGAACCTCCTCTCGTAAATTCTCATTATGGTTAAATAGATAAACGTGAATTACTTCAGTTTACATAGAGTAGTGTGGTATAACCCTTCTCATACTCTATATTAATCCCTTTGAAAAGTAAATGTTTTCCTTGAATTAACTGTGTGCATACTCGTTATACGATTTCTCTGTGTATGTAAAGAAAGGTTACTTACCCACAAGTGAAAATCATAATTACACCTTTGATATTTTCGTCTTAAATCCTTTTCATTTCATGTCCTTACCTAGCATTGTAAAATCATGAACCTACATTCTGCGTATACACAAAGTATTGTTTTACCCTTTTGTAGGATCCATGACTATGTTTTATGTGAGTTAATCTAACACTATAATTTAGGTTTTAAGTTTTGTCTAAGAAAAGGAAATGCTTTACCCTCTGTTGGGTTGCGCAACTATGCTCCTTTGATATATTTGACACTATGTAAATTACAACTCATAAAATTTATTTATCATTGTTCTAGTTCATAACCTATATAATCTCCCTATTCCTATGTGATTTATAACTTACATATTCTCGTTATTCCTGTATGATTTATGACTTGTATCTTTAAATTCTTGATGTGATAAATCGTCGCCTGCATTTTGTATTTATGAAAACATTATACTTAGATTTCATCATGTAACATCCCTCCCTTGCGCACACTGAGCTAACTTATTCTTTGAGGACACTTTTTTGCAAGTAATCCGTATTATTATACTATTAAACATTTGATTTTGATTATGAGGCGTTATGGGTTGATGACATGTTGTTTTGTTGCATTGACATAGACAAGTTCCATTGACTCAGTTTTACTAAGTGTGTAGGATTTTGGATGTCGAGGATGCAGAGGGATCGATGGAACCCCTTGGACTATGGATCGAGTTGGGGAGTGAAACATTGGGGTTTGATTGTTGTTATGTGACATTAGTGAATCTGATTAGATGATATGATATGGAGATATTTCTGACATGATTCGTTGATGAAGCAGGCTGACGATAGCTTGCCGACCAAACTCACATGTTGAATAAAGAGGTCACGCACGAATACCAAAGATGTTGAGGGAGAGGTGTGGACAATAGCCCTGCCACAACCTACTAGCACTCCCACCATGGCTCGAACAGTAGGTTAACGATTAACTAGTTCGAGGAGACCCACGATGTCATGAGGGCCAACTATGACAGTTGCTCACGATGATTATAAGGGGTGTGCAATAAGGCAGGGGCCTTATTCCTTAGAGACCCTTAGTCTCCCACAAGATCACCTAGTAGAGTATTGACTCTAGGGGTTTTTGATGTTTACCAAGTTAGTCAAGAGGCGAGTGGCACCCTTGGAGCACATGGTGCGTCCTGAAGGGCACATCGTGCAAGAAAAATTGAAAGAGGCGAGTGGCACCCTTGGAGCACGTAGTGTGTCCTGAAGGGCATGTCGTGCAAGAAAAACAAAAAGAGGCAAATGTCACCCTTGGAGAACCTAGTGCGTCTTGAAGGGCACATCATGTTGTTATTTAATAATTAGATAAACCTAGATGGATTTAGAACAAATAACGTGTTTAGGAAGATTTAAAAATATTCCCCTAATAAAATCTCGCCCAACCTAGGAAAATGAAGTCTAGGTCTAAATTATACTTGTGATAAAAAATTTATCTATATATATATATATATATATATATATATATAAAATAAATAATAATGATAATGTTCATTAATCTTGTGCAAGAAGGGGGTAACAAATTAAATTGATTTGTAAAAATCTTTTGGGATAAAATTTAAAAAGGGGAAATAATCGTTTTACTATATTATGTTAATTTAAAAAAAAAAACATTAAAAAGAAAAAGGGAAAAAGGGTAAGTTTCTGCAGATGCCTTTTTGAGTTTAAATAAGAAGGGGAAAGAGGGAAATCTAAAATAATTAGGAAACTAGGAAAAATAGGGAAATGTAAAAAGAAAGGGGAAAAACAAGGAAAAAGAAGATAGTCTAACTTAGTAAGGTATCTAACATTTAAGAACTTTCTAATTTAACCTCAACTAGTAAATTAATAAGGGGTAAAGTCATTAAAACGTGTAAGGGGATATGGGGACACCTAGGAGTGATTCTAGGAGTGCCTTTAGGTGAGTGAGGGAAATAGGGGTAATTAATTAATGAATGAAATTAATTTATGGAGGAATGAAGGGAATGGGCGAGACTTGTACAGGGAAGATTTTTATGGATTAAATTATTAAACTTTAAATTAAATGGGATTTTGGGAAAGTACGGGACTTTGAAACTCTATATAATGGAGGGAGGAGAAGGATGATGGATGTATTATGTTATGCGTAATGTTATGCTGCAGAAATTTATACTTGATTGACTTAGCTTGTGGGAGTTGGGATACCCAAATCTGTGAGGAGTGGTAGCTCGGCGTTGCGAGTTGAGCTGGGAGCTAGCTAATTCTATGGTTAGTATGCGTGGCCCGTTTGTGGCTCAACGGTCTAAGGGGGAAGAAGAGTAACCCTAGCATTGGTTGGGAGGTACTGGTGAATTCTCATCAGTTGACAAGTGAGAATTGAACAAATAATGAGGGACATCAACTCAAAGCGGGCGATTGGGCAATGGTACACTTCCTTTATTTCTGCATGGTATATTCTTAGTATGATTGTGCTTTTATTTCGGCATGTTTAATTGGGTAAGGAAAATGATTGTCTTAGCATTCTAATTGATGACTAAAATTTTCCCCATAGCCTTTAGCTCGATGTTGATTTCTCATAGCCTTCGATCCTTGCATGTCCTGACTATCTTGTGGTTTAGTTATTGTGATGATTGCGGATTATTTTGTCCTTCGTCCCTAGCTCATCAGTCCACCCCTGAGAAGTCAGCCAGGAGCTTGATCTATGGTTGTCGCTTCAAAGTTAATAGACCTATGGATCTTAATGCCCTGCTTTTTTGTGTGTGGATGTTGAGCGAAGGATGATCTTGCTAGTCATCTACCCTTGTCAATTGTTCCTAATTAAGAGATGGTCATTGTGCCTTCAAGCATTTGAGTACCTCTGCGTCTGACTGCGTAAACTCTGAAAACCCTTGCATTTCCTTGAAGGATTATCCCTGTTTTTTCCTGATTGAAACCTCTCAGTTGAAGGCCCAATCTCTACATTTGATGAAAGGATCTCTTCATTTTAGCGAAATGATCTCTGCATTTTTAAATGAATGACATCTGCATTTTTAATGTTTTTCCCAGTGAATTTACTGTGTTATTTTTGTGTATCTGGTCTGCCATTTACTCTATGAATTTACCTTACATTTTTACACCTCTGGACTGTGGTTTTACCTCTATATCTTAATATATTTTAGGATGAAATTTGGATCGAGTATTTTCCCACTCACTGAAAGATTATAAATTAATTTTGGACTACTTTGAATGTTTATTACACACTGATTTCTACATAGTGTGTGACAACGTCGAAATTGTTTACTTTACCCTGTGATTTTATTATATCATTATGTTTCATGTGGATTGTGTTTGCTTGTGTATGGAGTTTTTACCTGTAGGAGTGGTGATTCCCTACGTTTTAATGAAATTCCTCTGCATTGGATGAATTATGCTCACTGTTGGGCAGATTAATCTGTGAAGTTACCTACGACCTTCTTGATCTTTTGACTGTAATTATAGTGTGATTTGTTGTTTTTTTTGGCTGTGATTGTTGATGCATGAACATCACTCCCAAGCCAGCTAGCCCACTCAATGCATTTAAGGAAGAGAGGTTCCATCCCTCTCATATTTTCAATTTGAATTAAGGGAATTTAATATTTGTAAGGTTGGGATCTAGATCCAATCTTGAATAGACAATCATTAATTGTAAATTCAATGTAATTGAATAGAGTAGGTAACTTGGAGGGAAGAGCTCGAAGAGCCCCCTCATGTAGAAGATCTTGGATCTTATTTTGAAAAGGAAAAGGTAGCAAGAGTTAGAGAAGAGAGCAGAGAGGAGGAGTCAAGACTCTTTCAAAGTCTGAGCTCAGGAACACCTTGTAAAGGAAGCATTTGATATTAAAACAAACCAAAGGAGTTTTTCTTGCATATTGCATGTGTTTTGTGAATGTTTATGTGTGTTCTATTTATTCTGTGAATGTATGTTGTAGTTGTGCATTTACAGGGACAGATAGGTTCTGCTATCTATAGAGTTATTTGAGTTCAGGTGGGAGTTATTTGAGGCTTCATGCCAAGAGGGAATGACAGAACACTTCGGGTTCTGATAGTCAGTGCTTAGAGAGCACTTTCAATTCTGCGGAATTTGGACACGGAAGACCTCAAGGTTGTTGAATACCTTGGAAGTGAGACTGTGCAGAGAAGGACATAATAGAAGACAAAATCTCTGAGGAGTTCCATATAGCTCTGCCAAGAGGGAATTGAGTAGGTACATAGAGTGCACAGAGGATTTCTATTGATTTCAAGAGGAAGATAAAACTACTAAGGGTTCTATAGAGCTCTGCCAAGAGGGCATTGAGCACAGGCACAAAGCACTGAGGAGGAAATCTTCTTTGAGTTCATAGAGAAATGGAATCATTGAGGATTCTGGACACTCTGCCAGGAGGGCATTGAGTAGGTTCCAGAGTGCAAAGAGAGAACTCTTTGAGTTCAGAGATAGATAAGAGTCCAAGGAGGGATCTTCACAGGGTTGTTGAACACCCTGCAGACTGAGCAAGAAGTTTTCTTGAGAAAAGGAGTGCCAGGAGGGCATCAGATTCTCCATCTGAAAGACAAGGAAAAAAGGATTAATTCCTTAGAGGTTGAAGCTACAAGAAAAGCTCAGGTGGGATAACATCTTTGAGAACACAGGCAAGACCCAATGGTGTAGAGCTCTCAAAGGAAAAGCAAAGGCTGAAGCCTTTGGAATTTGGGAAATATTCCAAAGTTCAGAAAGAAAGTGCATGCTCAATAGGAGGAGCACAACTACCATTGGATCAGCCGAGAAGATCTGAACCATTGAAGTTTTCACATTCAGATTGCAGCAGGAGAGCACATAGGAGAAGAGAATATAAATACCATCGGATCTTGCTCAGATAGTCTATAGCCACCAAATATATCGAAAGAAGCATGATCTTTAATCCTTGCACGCAGAGCAGAGAAATCTGGAAAAGTCTCGACAGGTTAGAGGTATCAGGATTTCGAACTTCGGGAATTCGGAGGTTCAGAGGACGAAGGACTGAATATTAGGATTCATGATTCCCGAAGTCCCAAAGGTATCTGAGTCATCCATCTAATAAGGATAGGTTTCCCGAGATCCTTTCATATCGGGGATTTGGACATTGGGAAGTAGAGAAGGGAGTCTTTCGGCTTTGTAACTGGCGAAGTCACGAAATGACCTAGACCATCCATCTATGGAGGACACGTGGAGGAGATTGGGGAGTCCACTGGGATTTCATATACCAAGGATTCAAGAGAACAGAGGATAAGTGTTGTAGGGGTCACAAAGTTCCAAAACGTGAAACCCCGAAAACTTCGTAAGAACAGGAGGACACGTGGCGAGCGGTCAAGGTTTCTGGAAAATTCCTGAAAGGATGCGATTTGTCGATCCAGTTGGATCGTAGTTGTTGGTTCAAGAGGGACATAGACAAAAATTTCAGCATTTCGTCACTCCGGGTACTGAGCAAGCAAAAGGTAAGAGTTCAGGACTCTTGACCCAGTAGGAATCCCGAAGGGCTCAGAGCTGTTGATATCCCGCAGGAGTGGAGTTTCGACATTTCAGGATTCGACATTTCATCATTTTGGATACCAAGAGGTTGAAGGGTCAAGGAATTGGTCTAGCAGGAATCGTGAAGTCCCAAAATGTGAAACTCCAAAAGGCGTTTGGAGGAATAGCCAGAGACCAGCCATTTCGACACATCGGTATTTCAGATACCAGGTGTTGCGCCTCTTTCGTCACCTTGGTGAGCAAATAAGAGGTGCTTGCAAGCTCAGTTGGGTCTGTTGAGCAGGACAGCTATAGAGAAAAGAGTTAGGGAAAGAAAACAAAAACTATAACTAAGAATTAAACTAATAGATGCAACAAAAACTAAAATCATGAGAATAGGGACATAGAAACAAAAAGAACCAAAAGACCCATGTCACCAATGTTTGGGGCTGATCTATTGATGAAAACAAAGCACCAAGAAGAAAGGGTACTATGAGTCCCTTCTTCCTCCAAGGGAAGGCTCTTGGACCCTCACTAGCTAGCTCTTCTTACAACAAAGAAAATGGAAACTGGTGATGAAAGAACTCTTTACAAATCCAGTCAATGGAGAGGTGGATTGTCCAATGTAATGGTGACAATGTGCTCTTGTGAAGGATGGGGTCCTTAAAACAATATAGGAAGCATAACATTACTTTGAATTCCTTGAGAAAATGAGGTGCATTCATGGCTTTTTATAACATTTCTTTGGGTTATTGTTTAACTACTTTGTAGTGTGAAAAGAGGCCATTTAGGGCATTATTAGGTCTTTGACCAGCCCACCAGTCAGATCCAGCCCATATTTGAGGGTCAAGTCGGCTTGGGAGCTGAACCATAAGTGGTTGGGAGGCCGACCACTTCAAGAAATGCGTCGTTTAGCAGGTGCGCGGCTTTTTGCGCTAATAGTCACACATCGTGTGCCTGTGCGTTATTTCTATGTTCCTGTTCCGCACATGTGCACACACGGCCAATGTCTGCAAAGTGCTCTTCACTTTTTCACTACTTTGTATAGTTTTTTGACCTTTTTGAATGTTGTGGTATTAATTCAGGTCCATGAATGACTTCATCACTGTTTGACGATGCTGAGTTCTTGTAACCATGTGCAGACAAAATTTCAGTGATAACAGATGCCCCCTGATGGATGAGGTTAGGAGCATACATATAGCCAAAATCCATCAATGTTTCTTCTACTAAGAATGTTGTTGTAAGAGAGAGTAATAGTTTGATTGTCCAGAGAAATCCATTGGAGGGAAAAAGGAACTGGTAGGACCCGACCTTCCATGAGGTATGTAAAATATAAAATTGTGTACAAACGAGGTGGGCATGCCCCATGCTCGTGTCATGTAACTCTGAAAAAGGATGACTGAAGCGTTGGTGTAGACAACTGTAGCACCCTCGGGGGTGGTTGTGATAAAGGAAAAAGACAATTCTACAAATGAACATACTCTAAATAGTAGGCAATGATCGCGGTAAGAAATAACAGCGATTATGTGGGCGTTGATAGCCCAACCAAGTTCAGAGGTCTTCGGAAAATGAGAGAAAGAATTGCAATGGTCGTAAAGTAAGACCTACCATAACACGAGAAAGTGTTGTCGTCGAATTTTGTGGGGGTCAACGACAGTAGGGAGAAATGGTGCTTCTCCCTGTGTCATCTGAGATCTCTCACTAAAATGAGAATCAAGATACTGTCGCCTTTCTGGAAAATTTTGTTGATGTCGAAAAAAGGGGAACGCGACTCCTAGAAGCAAAGGGATTTGTGAAATCTACTGAGGTGACGAAGTGGAAGAGGTACATGGATGAATTCAAGAAGTGGGAGGACTCAAGACTGCCCTTGGTTGGAGGATGTATGAGATAAAAAGTGGTTGCAATTGTGTAACAAGGTCGAGTGTCAAGGGGACGACAAGAACGGTGATAAGTTGTGCCAGAGGCAGGACAAGGTGAACAAATTCATAGGGTAGAGGTAAGTGACCTATGGGGTACTCTGAAGATATGGATGATGCCGGCAAGGGTAGATGAAAAGTAATGATCCAACCAAGGTTGACATGGGTTTTGTTTGGCCAAAAGGAGGGAAGCAAGTCGCCAAAGGTGACGACAAAAAAGATAATGTAATGACTGGAAATAAAGGTATTTGTACAATAAATAATGAATAATTGGGGAGAAATGTACAAATACAGAAACGGGTACCCCAACGTGATATGGGTGGCCCACGTAGGGCATAATTTTCTTGGAAAATTGATGAAGGGTGGGGGCCCCATTGGTGAGTTTATGTATTAGGTAGGTGAAATGAAGGTAGGTTTGTAGATAGGCAAACTGATTGTGGAGGAAATGGAGGGTTCATGATACTACAGAGGTGCAGGTGAAAAAAAATAGAACGAGAAGGGACAATCTGGGAGTCCGTGTGGGAAAGCTAGCAAAATGAGGAGAAGGAGTATGTGGTTGATTTGCGACATGATGAAAGACTATCAGGACTCCCATCCCTAAAGGGTAATGAAGAACAACATGAGTGTCAAAAGTGTCAAAAGGTGCTATGAATGGGACAACTCATGTGGGTAAGAATGCTACTGGGTAACAGTATCGAAGATGCAAAATGGAGGTGTGGGTACTGCAGAGCCGAGAATGGGGATCCTAGAGGTAAACATCAGAGGGTGTGACTGGAAATGAAAGTGCGATATAGCGGGAAAGACTACATGCCAGTGCTGAGTATATACCTGAAGGGGTTGTGCCAATGTATGATGAGCAAGTACCTGCACACATGAAAACCAAATACCCGAAGTGAACAATATCTGAAGAAAATCGAAGATATGAGAATGTATTTGATAAGTGTGACTATGCGCATGCATACCTGACCATGGTATGAAAAAAAGGCACCCCGGGGGCTTAGGATGAAAAGCGACCTAGGGACTGCTATGATGTAGGTGACGGGATGTTGATCCCGTGGCTGAAGACGGATTGAAAAATGGACACCGTGGGCTCCCGGAATGGTGAGCGGAAGTTTGGCAAAAGGCCTATATATAGTTGTAGGGCCCACATTGCCACCTCATTTGTACCTACTGCAATAGTGACTGGATGAGCAGTTTTCAGAGGAGATTTGGAGATTCGGGGAGGGCGAGGCATCCGATTGGTGATTAGTGAGCTTCAGGTTAATGGTCTTATCATCCTGCATAGAAATAGGATTTCATTTTTTGGGCAGGGGCTGTATGGGGGGCCGTACAAAGATATTTAGGGGATATGGGCCCCACATACACGGGCGATCCGATGATAGGTGTGCATATGTGCGCTCTTGTCCAGATGATATACGTGCATGGGGTCACGGTAGATATAGTTTAAGGCACGCTCGAAGGGCGTGCTTGTGAGTTGAACAGGCGTGCACACGTGCGCGTCTGTGGGTTGAACATGCGTGCACCTGGGCGTGCCTCTAGGGTGAACAGGCGCGCATGGGAGCGCATCTCTGAAACAAATAGGTGCGCACTGATGCGCACCTGTGTAGTGAACAGGGGCGCATGTGTGTGCACCTGTGTAGTGAATAGGCGCGCATGTGTGCGTGCCTGTGGGTAACAAAACCGTGCCTAGGAGGCAAGGTTGAGGTGTATAAAAATGAGTCTTTTTGATCTTGTTGATGGTTGCTTGAGATAATATAGGACTCTGTGTTGTCTACAGGTGGATGGTGGTGACGATGCCAGTGGCGTAGCAAGAGCAAGACTAGTCTCAGCTGTGAGACGCCATGTCCATTGAGGAGCACGGTGTGCGTGCAACTTTTGAAACCTGTGGGTTGCTAAAGTTCTTTGAGTGCCCATTGATACGGGCACAGGAGTATTTTCTATAGTTCCTGATCCATATGTGGAGAGTGAAGTTGCACTGCTTCCTCGTTTGAGGTGAGCAGATCCCCTTCACTGCGGTGAAGGATGTATATTTCTTGGCTAGGATCCCATTTCGAGGAACGCCCCTACCGGCGGAGCCGGTGCTGCCTAGGGGTATGTTGCTCGCCACTATTGGCTGGAGATATTGTTCAGGTCAGAACTTTATGTCCAAGATGGTGGTGAGAATATCATCGATAGATTCCCTGGTGCATCGTTATATAACAGTGATGATTGTACGAGTATACGGGTCACTGGCGACCCAGTGGATTTGCGGTGGCCAGCTTCTGGTGTTGGAGAGAGTGTTGGCTGGTGAGCATTTCGCTTGGGGGCTGACACTACATGTGAGGATGGTGGCGCAGTTGGACCATTGTCATTCTACTGATACAGGGGAGTTTTCTTTTAGGTCCATCCTAGTGGCCTGGTTTCTAGAGAGGGTGTTGATGTTGCACCCGAGGATTCTATTGGGGGCGCCTGGGGTACGAGAGCCACGGTTGAGGCGGTGGTCGACTGTTTTTCTTCACCATGGTGGTGGTGAAGGTGGCCACTTATTTTCTGTAGAGGTGGTGCAGGTATGGCAACAGATGCCGCAGGTGATATTACATTACCCCTATGCTGGGGTGGACTTCCAGGATGATCCGGACATGGTGCTACCTCCAGGGGAGGTTTTTGACCATCGAGGTATGTGTGGTGTTGGTGTGTATGTTTTTGCTGATTTTGTTTTTTGAGATAGCAGTCCATATGTATATGATATAGATGCTGATACTATCTGTTGTTTGTTTGCATGTGTAGATGTGGCACCTCGAGGGCGTGAGGTAGAGTTGCAGAGAGCGCTGGCTCATCAGGAGCCGGAGAGACTGTCGCAGGGAAAGAGACGTCGCCGGGAGGATGCCGTGAGGGGTGACCAGCTGAGCCAGAGAGGGCAGCGAGGAGGCGCCGGTTTGATGACCCTGGCGTTGGGCCATCACACACTCCTCCTGCGACGGCTGGAGTGGATTTTGATGATATACACCGTCGTCTGGAGACGGTATTATAGGATGTGCCTGAGGGCATGTGGTCGTGCATCCAGGACGAGAGTTTCCTAGAGCAGTGTGTGGGGGTTTCGCCGCCATGGCGGGCCATCATGCCACGAGCATCAGTGGTTGCGGCAATGACGAGCAGACAATTTCCGCCAGGGCAGGAGGGGCTTGTAGGGGGTGGACCACCACCTCCGGGGGCAGGTGCTGGTGGGCCGCCTCCACCTGAGGGAGGAGCAGGTGGTGGTGTTTTAGAGGCATTGTGAGTGGTGTTGTATGTATTGGATGTATATCTATTTTTTGTATATAGGCTGGTGAGCCCATTTTGTACCGAGGTGCTATATTGGCCTATGGATACATGTATTTTTGTATGTAAACATTCAGATGATACTGTAGACCTGTTGATATATACATGAGTATACTTGGTTTGAGATCTATGTGGTGTTCACATGTTTTTTAGTTAATGGTTTGTTGATGTCTATTCTATGTATATGTTGTGACAGGATTGTGAGATGTTTATGTATGTGTAGAGGTAGCTTGATGTGATATATGCCAGTCTAACACAATATTAGCTAGGTTATCTGTTATTTGATTCAATTGTGTTGGAATATGTGTAAATGTAATGGAATCAAAATGTCGAGATAAAAGCCTAACCTGCAGGTATTTGCGAAAGAGGCAAGGATCGCAGACATGGTACACATTGTTGAGTTGGAGAATGACTAGTTGAGAGTCGAGGAAGACACTAAGGTGACGAATATGATGATGTTGGGTGTCAGCCAAGAGGCCAATGACAGCTTTGTATTCGGCTTGGTTGTTGGTTGCTGACCCCAAGCATATGCCGCTCGTATGGAGTATTTCATGTGAGGGGGTGTAGAGAGCCCAAGCAACCGAAGTGAGATTTTGCATCCAACGGCTGGCACCGTTGGCGTAACCGATGTGGTAGGCTAGTGGAGGAAGCATATGTCAATAGCACAAAGGATAGTTTAGAAGTGAGGGGAGGAAAACAAAGATTAAAAACTCTAGAAAAGAAATAACCTAAAGTAGGATGACTACGTTTAAGCGTAAAATTTCTTTAAGTATAACCCATTGACGGGTTCTTTGAGAGAGAGGCCTTCGGGGGAGGTCAGGATGTATGCGCCTTTGGTGAGGCAATGTTGGATAATGTATGGGCCATGCCAAAGTGATTCGACCTGTCCATTAGACTGAGGGTAATATGGTGAGGCAAACTCATGAGAGAAGCCTAACCAATATGAGATTTCGATGAAGATCTCATTCTCGAAGTGTTTCCCATGGTCAGAAATGAGTTGGAGGGGTACTCCAAAGTAGGATATGACATGGTTAAAGAAAAAACGCGTTATAGTGTCAGCGGTGTTGTTGAAAGTGGGCATAGCTTCAGTCCATTTGGTGAAGTAATCAACGACGACAACGATGTATTTGTGGACATTGCTGGAGGGGGGATTACAAGTCATAAATTCGATACCCCATTTACAAAAAGGGTCGGTAGTAATGACAGGGTGAAGCAGAGCGGGGGGAACACGGGCTTTGTTGGTGTAGAGCTGACATTGCTCACATCGTTTCACGGCATGAATGCAATCATGAAACAAGGTAGGCCAAAAGTAACCGGCTCAGATAATGTTTTGAGCAGTAGATATACCCGAAAGATGGCCCCCACATGCGTCGCTGTAGCAGTCGTTTAAGACTCTGTCGGCCTCATCAATAGTCAGGCATCGACGAAGAATGGTGTTGATGCCCCGCTGGTATAGGATGTCTCCAATGAGAAGGTAGCAGGGGGCCTGATGGCGAATACGTCGACGATCATCTCGTGAAAGGTGGTTATCGAACTTTTGAGTTCGGAGGTAGACGAGGAGGTCCTTGTACCAAGGATCATCCAAAGTGATGTAAAAGAGATGTTCATCGGGAAAGTCGGTGTTGATGGGGGCGTTGGTGGTGTCAGAGGGAAGGGTCGTGACAAGTTCGGCAAGAACAAGGGCCTTCTTACTCTTAGGTGTTGAGAAATCAAGGTCGTACTCCTGAAGGATAACGATCCATCGAGCAAACTTGTTGTTAACTTGTCGACGACTGAGCAAGTACTGCATGAGGTTGGAATCTACGATGACCTTGGTGGTGTGAAGCATAATGTAATGGTGCAGTTTCTGGACTGCGAGGACAACTGCAAGAGCAAGTTTGTCTTCATGTTTATACTTCAAGGGTGGCCCTAAGAGGTTTTTACTAATGTAATAAATGACATGTTCACGATTTTCATCACCGATCTCGATGAGGACGCCAACTACTGATATAGTTGATGCTGATACATAGAGAATATAGTCATGATTATAGTCAGGTGCACTAATTAAAGGTGCATTTGAAAGAACTGCTTTAAGATCATCAAATGACTGTTGGGCGTGGTCTTCCCAGTGAAATGGGATGTTGTGACATAGTAAGCGAAGGAAACCGTGTGCGCGTATGGATTAATCAGGGACAAAGTGTCTTAGGAAGTTAGCTTTGCCCTGTAGACTCTGAAGTTGTCGTAAATTCCGGGGAGGTGGAATTTCGGTGATAGCTTGGACTTTGAGGGGGTCCACGATAATACCTCTTTGGGAAATAATAAAACCGAGGAGGTGCCCTGCGGTGACGCAAAACACGCACTTGAGAGGATTCAAGCGGATGTTGTACTGACGACACCATTGAAAGATGATTCGTAAATCATCAAGATGCTGGGTGCGTTTCTTGGATCGAGCTGTGAGGTCGTCTAAGTAGGCGAGGATGATATTTTCCAGATCGTGAAAGATGTAGTTCATAGCCCACTGAAAAGTGGCACCGACATTCTTTAAGCTGAAAGGCATGACACGATATGCAAAACTACCCCAAGGGGTAGTAAATGTGGTTTTATACTGATTGACGGGGTGAAATTGAATCTGATTATAACCAGAGAAGCCGTCCATAAAGGATAGAGCCTCGTGGCTGGCACAGTCGTCGATAATTTGATCGATGAAAGGCATTGGAAAGTTGTCCTTGGGACAGGCATGATTGAGATCGCGAAATTCTGTGAAAATGCGGATAGTGCCCTATTGTTTGTTGATGGGTATAGGGTTAGAAACCCATGAGGTATAGTTGATGGGGTAAATGAACCCTGCAGCATGTAACTTGTCAAGTTTGGCTTTGATAGCCGCAGCTTTGGATGGGTGTAGTGGTCGTTGTTTCTGGAGGATGGGTGTAATGTCGGGCCAAGTGTCGATGCGATGTTCGACAATAGAGGGATCGAGGCCAGGCATTTCCGTGTATGACCAGGCAAAAATATCCTTATATTCCTGGAAGAGGGATTTATATGCAGCGATTTCTTGACGAGTGCAAGCAGCTCCAATGGTGATTTCTTCGACGATGCCATTTTTAATGGAAATGTCGATTTTAATGGTGGGGGAAATGTTGGCCATATTTCCTTCTTCAAAAGCATCAGGGGCAGGAATGGGATTTGTGAACCAGTCGATAGGCCCTGATGGGATAAAATCCTTGGTTTCGACCGCGTAAATGGGATTTTGGTGAGGAGGCATGGAGGCTTCCTGTGGAGAGAAGAGTGCGCGATGGTGTAGTGCATCCTAGGGAGAATCTGAGTGATTTAATTCTTCAAGGATTTATTCATTGCTTTGGAAGTGACGGGAATATAAGGGGTCATGAGGAGTGATCTCGGTGTCAGTAGTCGTGTGGTTTCCCCCTGATGGAGAAGCAAGCAGAACACTGTTAGGGGATGATGAGGGCTCACTCGACACAAACCATATATTGAAGTACTGAGGGGAACCCGTGGTGGTTGGGTGGAGAGTGTCCATAGGGAGATGAGTAGGAGAGTTGGGGGGGTTGGGGGGTGAATCCTCAGATACATCATCTAAGAACCATGCAGGCTTTGGGAGTGCCTCAGGTTCAAGAGAAATGACATGAAGAGCCTCAAGTGACGAGGTAATGTCAAGTATCGCCATTGTGGGTTGGTGAAGCAAGGTCAATTGACGTTGCCTGTATTCAAGGCTCATAGGACACTATTATGTAAAATGAGCTAATGAATCGCAGAGAGAGAAAGGGAGCCTCATACGTTCATTGATGGAAGTGGTGACATAACGGATGTCAGTGATATTTGTTGAGGAGGACGTAGCAGGACTGGGGTTGTTCTGGAAGTTTTGGCGTACGATGGCTAATGTCTGCCGAAAGTGTGGCAGTGCTGGGCAATGATGGGTATAATGGCCATACTCTGAACATATAGCACAAGCATACTTGGTCCTCAACCCTTTACTACTGGAAGGGTGGGTGGTAATGGTGGGATTAGCGGTAGTGGCGGGTGTTGGGGGAGTTTGATTGAGGGGGATCAAATTCCGTAATTAAGGTAGTGATGGACAGTTGTTGGTTTGGTGGCCCTCTTTCTCACATAGTGTGCAAGGTGGTGGGATGCATGGAGGAAGTGGAGCGGTGGGCTCCTTCTTCTTTCTCCTGCCCCCAGCTGTAGCAGGGGGGTTAGTGAGTGGGGGGGTGGTGGGGGTAAGGATGGGAATTGTCATGGGGATTCCTTCCTGGGGGGGAAGGGATGGTCGAGGGACCATATTTGGTGGGTGTAAATACCAAACTGAGATTTCTAACACCATATTAGGTAGTGTGAGCGTTGCGACCTGAAAAGCTTCGATACCTGGTGGAGGGTAAAAGAAGGGAATTTGAGTGAGGGGTTGGGGAACTGTCTCCCAAATTGGACTATGTCTTTGGGGAGTGGTGGAATCGTGGACTGGTGTGGTCGACGAGTGTCCAAGAGGTTCTAGAGGAGGGGTCTCTGTGATGAGTGGGACGTCAGGTATGATAGAAGCCTCTGTAGGAGGAAGGGTATCTTTTGTGTGAGTTTCGTTAGATGATATGACGCATACTTGATTAGCAGGATAAAGGAGTGGTGGTGCTCCATGGTACGTCCCTAACAAGGATGGATCTTTAAAAATCCCAGGACCCATCTCGACGAGTGGATATGCGTCTTGGTTGGTGTGGATCAGAGGAAGAATGTTATCGATGTTGGCAGATGGGTTAGGCTAATAATGTGAGACTTGGTCAATGGTAACGATGTTCCCGTTGTGGGCGAACATCATTGTCCGAAAGACGGAAGATGCCACTGCCTTCATAGCGTACATGTAGCTACGACCGAACAAGATATTATAATCAAGTGGGGCGTCGATAACTTTGATATCGATGAGAATATTCTTGCCCCCGATTTCAACGGGGACATTTTGGAAGATCCCTTCAGGAGAGGATGATCGTCTGTCATAAGCTCGTAATGTGATGGCAGAGGGTATGAGTTCTGGGGAACCAAGTTTCTACCATACTGTTTTGGACATAATGCAATTAGATGCACCTTCATCGATGATACACCGATGAACTGTGATGTTCCGTATTTTCACTGGTATTTGAAAAGCGATCAAGGCGGGAAGACGAGGTTCTCCACTGTCCAGATCAAAGGTGATGAGTTGAGTATCTGCTGGGTCGACTGCCCCCAAAGCGGAAAAAAGTGATTTCTGTTGAGTAGGACAAGTCTGAAGGACTTCCAAGACTGACATGGAAGCCGGGGATTGTGCTAAGTCGTCTACCAAACTATAGTTATGAGCTGCCCTAGCCTGTGGGTTGTGGACATTCCTGCGCAATGGGATGCGAGGGATGCGTAGCGGTGGTTCGGCGAAAGGGCGAGGGATCACCAACGAGGGTCCCCTCGGTGTAGGGTTTGTCTCTGGAGAGATGGGAGTAGACTCAGTGGGGGCATGATACTAACGATTACGCATTTGCAGAAGGATTTCTTCCTCACTTGTGAGGAGAATTGTACGATCTGTTGGATTGTTGGGGTTGAGGTATTGTCCTGTTGGGTGTTTATCACTTGTTGGGTGTTTATCCTGTTGGGTGTTTAATTGGGCATTGTCCTGTTGGGGTTGAGGTATTGTCCTCACTTGTGTGTCCTATTGGGTGTTTATCACAACTTGATGTGGAATAGGATTTTGCACCACGGCGGGAGGGGGTTGTTGCATGTATTGTTGTGGTGCCTGCTGAGGGGCAAGTTGTGCAGGAGAATGGGGAAGGCTACCAGAGTCTTTCAACCATTTGAAATCAACGATCTGGGGGAAATGATGATTGTAATGGCCAAACTCACCACAAAGGGCACAAGGGAAGATGGTTTTAACATTATTTCGCCCTTGGCGTTTATTATTATTATTTCCCCCTTGGGGGTTTTGGTTTCCTTGGTTCTAGTTGCCCCTAGTTGGTTGGTGCTATGGGGGTTGATTCCTACCTTGACCTGGGTTGTTGTTATTCCTATTCCATCCTTTCTTTTTGGCATTGTTCGATGGATGGGTTGGATTGGCTGTATTCAACTGTTCAAAATTTTGGTATTGTTGAATAGCATAGGGTTGAACAAAATTCACCCCCGCATGAGGATGTGGGGGTGCCATGGGTGGTGGAGGACCAGGAAATGGGAAGTACGTATTTTGTGGTGGTACCAATCAATAAGGTACATAGGAAGGCATAGTTCTTTCACTAGTACTATAAGCTGATGTTGAGGGAGTACCACTGTTTGTGGGAATAGGTGGATGTATGGGAGGTGTCGGTGGTGGTCCACTGATGGGTGGAGGTATAGCAACAGGGTATGGTTGTTGATAAGGGGGTGGGGGGTAATAAGAAGTGCTCCCGTATGCTGGTGGGTATTGAGGTGTTCGATACATCGGTGGTGGTTGGGGTTTTGTACCATGGTGTGTGGTGGCACCGATTAGTCCGTTTGTTGAGTGAGACATCCCAGGTTTGTCTTGGCCAAATGGCACATGTTTTGGAATATCAGGAAGTACCATGTATAAGTATCCTGACTGTGCATAGATGAGGTCATACTATTGGGCCTTGCTGATGGCTTCCTCTTCGGATTGAGGGAAGGTGGAAGCTACATCCTTACAGAGAAGAGAGACAAGGGATATAAGAAACCAGTCGAGACACTGTTGCTTGGTGGTTTCTTCTTTGCACAAACTACATCACCTACGCCACTCATGAATGTGATCAGTGATGTGTGTGGCTGAGGTTTGTTTGAAGTTAGAAAGTAGTTCTATACCATTGTCGTGGCATATGGGTAATTGGAAGAAGGTCAAGAATGCTTTGGATAATGACTCAAAAGTTGCATGGGACCCTGATTTTTCTTCGACGTACCATTTAGCTGATGGGCCAGTGAGTGTGCATTGAAATAATCGTATTCTGATGGAATCATCCATAATGTTGTTCGAGGAACACCATAGGTGAAAGGTCATGACATGGTTGGCAGGGTCATCGCCTGCCTTTCCTTCAAACTTTGGTATGTCTGAAGATTGTTTGGTGGGCATTGCAGGCCATGTGGGATCATGCAATATAGGATCATTGGTGAGTTTGGTGAGATCCGGTATGTTGAGAGAGGCCAAATATGGCATCTACAGTGGGGGGGGAGGATTAGCTCCGGCCATAGTGTGTTGTGAACCTGACCCTTGAGGGGGGATAGGTGGGTTGGTGCTCCCTCCTTGAGAGGAAGTGGGTCCCCCGCTTCCGTGTAAAGGAGAGCGAGTGAATGGATGACCTTGGGAAGTTGACCCAAGTATTGTAGAACCAAGCAAAGCTGATCCTAAAATAGTAGCACTCACAAGAGTGTGTGAAGGAGGTGCCAATGAGAAGGCATGACCAGTTACTCCCCCTAAGATAGGAGGGAGGTTTAGCAAGCATCGTGAATGATGGGGGTTCTGTGGTTCCCCTATGATGTCAAACTAGTTGTGTGAATGTGTGCAAAAAGTGGTGAGAAAAATATAAAAACAAGAGCCTTTTCGTTGAATGTTTACACAATATATATATCCAAATCAAACTGTAATCAGATGTGCATCATACATGAAATGAGAAAGAAGCATATATGTGGGTAAGTGGGTTTTTTCTGGGTGGGGGAAAAAGAAAGCAAATGCTCGTGTCCTAGAAGATGTAACATCCTTTCTCTCAAATAGCAGTGGACCTTCCAATAGTACTCAACAGTGGGGTCTAAAGTCACTGGAAGAGAAACTAGTGAAGGATGAAATAATTGGTTATAATGAGGGGTAAAGGGGGCATATCCCAAAAGAGCTAGCTATTTTTCCCAATAGCCACACAAAATCCAATCAAGGTGCAATTGCAGCCCACAATTACCACCTGGGTAGATGTCCTAAAGTTGGTCACTAGGTACCTCGGTCAAAGTGCGACATTTACATTTTCGACATAAGAAATGGGTCACGAGCTAGATCTCGTCCAAGAGGTGGGTGCCTCAAGGGGGGACGCACATAACGACCGGACCTCGGCCTTCAACCCTTCACGTGTATCTCCCTGCCTTATGGTAATTTGAACACTTGACTTGGAGGATTTTCAATTCCCTATTTGACAACCTCTATGTTTTGACAATGTGAGAACCAGATAACGGGGAGTTATTTGGATGCCTATCCCCGAAATCCTACCTAGACTAAAAAAATTTATTTTGGCACCTCCTGTGGAGGAAAACTTAGTGAGTTTTTAGAAATATTTTAGATGTAGTTGTTTTGGGAGGTTGGGGGTGCAAACCAACCTCGTTGATTTAAAAATGGGAGTGGATAGTCCCGTCAAGAAAAGATGGGGTCTTTTTGGAATCCTTTTGGAGGAATCTTACTTTGACCTCCACGTTTCAAGAAGAAGCTATGTGAGTGATAAGTGACTTTTGTGTGTGAGTGAAAGTGTGTCAATTTTTAGTGAATTAGATGTCACCTTGTTTCATGTGGACTTCGCTTGGTCCTTACAAGAGTTTGATTACCTAATTAACTAAGTGCCTTTGGTACAACCTTGCGTAATTCAAAAGTCCCTAGGAAGCTAGCATGTGGACATGTGGGTCCATTACTATCATTTAACTCCCTATTGTGATGTAATCTAAGAAAAGATTTGAAACTATCCTATGCTGAACATGTGGGCATGTATGGGCCCATTACAAACCTTTAAACTTCCCTAGTGTTTTGATCTAAGAAAGCAAAAATTCAAACACTATCCTATCTTTGTATCATGTGGGCATGTATGGGACCATTACAATATTAAGATGTGTTTGAAAAAACAAACTAAGAGGAGTCTCAAGAAGGGTTTTTGTCCTCTCCTAAAGGTTTTAATGTTCTTAAAGGAGATGAAATCGTTTCACAATCTTTTTCTGATTCTCAAGATCGCTTGGAGGTGCAAGAGAAGAGCATACTAAGCGATTGTTACTCAACTTCTAGTCCCAATGTAAGTTAAATGTGATTAAAAATGATTTCCAACTTATTTTATAAGTCAAAACAAGCCATCCATGTGGCAAAAAGCAAAGAAGGTAAATTGATTTTATCCTCCTAAGTGCCTATGTGTGTTTGACTAACCCCTTTATATGATGAGGGGACTAAGTGTGGTGCAGCATTAAAACATGCTTGACATCATTTTTAAGAAGGAAAATGACATTCCCCACATTTCAACAACTTTACAATGTGAAATTTTTCACAGGTGCGCGGGTCCTAGTGAAGATAGAGGCACACAGAACGCATGCACGCGAGCAGAGACAAGATGAAAAGCGTGCGTGCACAGAACAAAATCGTGAATCAAATGCATGGGCGCACGATGCGCGTCTGTGGGCTAAAAAACCCCAGCATATGTGGTACACAGTCGAGAATGAAAAATCTGAATGGATTTCTCTCAATTCAACATGGAATTGGCTGGTTGGCAGGTCGGCTTAGACCGGTTAGTGCACCTGCAAGTTAAACAAACTAAAAGAAGAGAAAAATAAACCCAAATGAGGTAGGAAATTAATACCTTTCCCCAATATGGTCACCAATATGTTGCGCCTCTTTCGTCACCTTGGTGAGCAAATAAGAGGTGATTTCAAGCTTAATTGGGTCTACTGAGCAGGACAGCTATAGAGAAAAGAGTTAGGGAAAGAAAAAAAAAACTATAATTAAGAATTAAACTAATAGATGCAACAAAAACTAAAATCATGAGCATAGGGACATAGAAACAAAAAGAACCAAAAGACCCATGTCACCAATGTTTGAGGCTGATCTATTGATGAAAACAAAGCACCAAGAAGAAATGGGACTATGAGTCCCTTCTTCCTCCAAGGGAAGGCTCTTGGACC
>ML777121.1:242046-256342 GCA_009831015.1 Picea engelmannii
AGTCCCTTCTTCCTCCAAGGGAAGGCTCTTGGACCCTCACTAGCTAGCTCTTCTTACAACAAAGAAAATGGAAAATGGTGATGAAATAACTCTTTACAAATCCACTCAATGGAGAGGTGGATTGTCCAATGTAATGGTGCCAATGTGCTCTTGTGAAGGATGGAGTCCTTAAAACAATATAGGCAACATAACATTACTTTGAATTCCTTGAGAAAATGAGGTGCATTCATGGCTTTTTATAGCATTGCTTTGGGTTATTGTTTAACTTCTTTGAAGTGTGAAAAGAGGCCATTTAGGGAATTATTAGGTCTTTGACCAGCCCACCAGTCGGATCGAGCCCAGATTTGAGGGTCAAATTGGCTTAGGATCTGAACCATAAGTGGTTGGGAGGCCGACCACTTCAATAAATGCATCGTTTAGCAGGTGCATGGCTTTTTGTGCTAACAGTCGCGCATCGTGCACCTGTGCGTGATTTCTACATTCTTGTTCCATGCATGTGTGCGCGCGTCCAATGTCTGCAAAGCGCTCTTCACTTTTTCACTACTTTGTATAGTTTTTTGACCTTTTTGAATGTTGTGGTATTAATTCAGGTCCATGAATGACTTCATCATTATTTGACGATGTTGAGTTCTTGTAACCATGTGCAGATGAAATTTTAGTGATAACACCAGGAACTCGAAGGAGTAGAGGTTTTGCAACAGGGGTTGCGAAATCCTGAAACGAGCTAACCCAAAAATGCTGAAGGAATAGCGCTGTCCATGAACCAGAGTTACAGGATTTTTGGCATACCGGGTATCGGGGTTTCAGAAATATTGGGGACAAGGAATCAAGGCTTTTGGTGATGAAAACCCCGAAGTCGTGAAATGTGACATAGAGGAGAGTGAGGCTACAGTCGCACCAGGTATCGGGATTTTGGAATTCAGAAATTTGGGGATTCTTCTACAGAGAGACGAGTACTTCGGAAATTGAAAATATAGAGTCACGAAACACGAAAAGATGGGGAAAAGAAACCCTTAGAGGAGAAAGTCAGGGAGTGGCGTTTCGAAGATTCGAGGTTTGAGATTTTGGGAATCTCGAAGGCAAGGAACAAGGGCATTTTAGCATTGGGAACCCCAAATTTTGGAAAGAGGCAGGCGATCACGAGGGAAGGTGGTCATATAGGCCAGAAATTTTCCATTTCGGCAATTCAGAATTTGGAGGATCGAGAGGACAAGGAACTCGACATCAAGGTTTGTGAACTCGCAAAACTCGAAACTTAATTTCGGGAAAAGGTCGCGATCGTGTTGAGGATGTGTGTAGGTGAAAGCTCCCAACTGTTGCATTCTTGTGTAGGTGGAGTTTCACGAAGTACCTGTGGATCCAATATTGAGGTTCTGATAGGGATCCAAAGGAGCCATTTCGGCTCAGAGGTGAATTCAAGAACGATCATTAGACCGAGAGGTCGTGCAGAACCTGCTAAGGCAGGGGGTGCTGCACCAATTTTAGGTATCAGAGCTGAATCTCTGTTTTTATATTTCAGGAAGAGGAAGCAAGAGGAAAAATAGTACTCTGGTACACATCAGTTGGTATCAGAGGCAACTTGCAGAGACAGGCAGAAGAAGGCAGAGTACCGGAACTCTGTGGCGATTGTTTTCAGGTACGCAGCAGTTAAGAAGATAGTCTCGTCAATTGTAGGGGACATTGGAAGCACTCATGGTTGCAGAGTGACAGTAGTGGATTTTCCAGGAGGGAAAATTGAAGGCAGGAATATGGCTATTGAAGGCCATGAACGCAATGGGAAGAAGATCCATCAACAGTAGTGAAATGATGCGATGGACAAAGAGCTCATCGAAATCAAAGAGAGAATGGATGAGATAGCATTGCAGATGCAACATAATGATAAGTCGAGATGGGTATGCAAATGGCCTATGAAGATGAAGGTAAAATGGTCGATTCAGGAATTGGTGGCCAAAAGACAACGAAGGCTGTTAAAGAAATGGCTGAGGCATGCTGAAAGCCTCAAGGATGATGAAGAGGAAATGGTTCAGGTATGTGAACCAGAGGTTGGGAGAAATCACAGTGATATTGAGGATGGATTGGGATCAGCTGAAGATCTCATAGACTACCAGGAGGGCAGAACATAAATTTCCAATTGCCAGGTGGGCAATGAAATGAGTTCGCTACAGGATCTCATAGAATGTCAGGAAGACAACGAGGGAATTTCACATTGCCAAGAAGGTAATGAGATGGGATCCGAGGATCTCATAGACTGCTAAGTGGGCAGTAGAGAAATCCCATATTTCCAGGAGGGAAAGGGAGAACAGATGAGCTCAGAGGTGGTTTCATATCAGCCAAAGGAGTTGACAGAGAGAGAAGATCAGAAGAGCATTCTGATGATTGGAGGGATAAAGGTATTCCTTCCATATAGCCCAGATGAGGCTAGCATGTGTGTTTTCGAGACAAAAACAGAATACCAACAACCAGTAGAGACTATTAGGAAGAAAGAAGAAGGGGAGCGGATATCAGAGGCTGCCCAAGCAGAAGAAGAAGAAGAGAATTCCGAGGAATGGCTAAAGATTTTCAACCAGGAAGCTGAAACAACTACTGCATTGGAGCTTGCAGCAGAAGAAGCCAAAGAATATATAGACATCATGAGTCTTGTTGATCTGTGAAAAGAGATTGAATCCCTAGAGAGAAGGGTGAAGGTGAATAGATTGCACATCCAACAAGTCAAGTTGGAGGCAGATGAAGGAGGATTCCAGTGTGAGGAGAATATGGAGGAAGCTGGAGATGCACCAGTAGGAGAACTAGCAGAAGTTATGCTGTCAGAAGAGGAAGTTGAACAAAATTTCATTGAGGAGACTGCAGAGTTGGAGTCCAGAACAGAGTGGCCACTTAGTGCCAAAAAGGAGGGAAAAGACAACATGGGAGATCATGGTGATATGCCCATTTGTAGAAAGAATTTTCAGCAGAGGAGACTGCATGAGCAGAGCCAACCATTGCAACAATTGGACAAGTTGATCGATGAGATCAGGGGGCTGATGATCAGATCACAAGAGACTACCAACAAGGAGAAGCTGAGTAGAAGGGAGACTACCAGAGAAATAGCAAAGAAGAAACAACAACAACAACAAAGAGATGGAGCAGAGAGACAACTCCAAAGAGTTGTTTGGAATCCAGGAGGATTTCAACAACCAGGGTGGAGAGCTCATGAGCAGGAGCTCATGAATTTTCACAGTAGAGGAGTATGATGTAGGAGCATCGCTCCCAACCTAGCCATGCACCAGCCAGCCATCCCACTCAATGCATTCAAGGAAGAGAGGCGCCAACCCTCTCATATTTTGAATTTGAATTAAGGGAATTTAATATTTGTAAGGTTGTTAGATCCAAAAGGCCATGCCTATACATAGGATTTAGATGTAGATTGCCTTTAATGGTTGTAAGTTTGGGATCTAGATCTAAACTGGACTAGACAACCATTAATTGTAAATTCAATGTAATTCAATAGAGTAGGTAGCTTGGAGGGAAGAGTTCGAAGAGCCCCCTCATGTAAAAGATCTTGGATCTGATTTTGGAAAGGAAAAGGTAGCAAGAGTCAGAGAAAAGAGGAGAGAGGAGGAGCCTAGACTCTGTCAAAGTCTGAGGTCAGGAACACTTTATAAAGGAGGCATTTGATATTAATACAAACCCGTGCAGATTTTCCTACATATTGTCTGTGTTGTGTGAATGTCTATGTGTGTTCTATTTATGTTGTGAATGTATGTTGTAGATGTGTGTTTATAGGGACATATAGGTTATGTTATCTATAGAGTTCTTTGAGTTTAGGTGGGAGTTATTTGAGGCTTCATGCCAATAGGGCATGATAGAACCTTGCTGGTTCTCATAGTCAGTGCTTAGAGAGAACTTCCAAGTCTGCGGAATTTTGACAAGGACGTGCTATGAGGGCACAACCACTGAAATCATTGACTCAGAGGAAGACCTCAAGGTTGTTGAATACCTTCGAGGTGAAACTGTGCAGAGGAGGACACATTAGAAGACAAAATATCTAAGGAGTTATGTAGAGCTCTGCCAAGAGGGCATTGAGCAGGTGTATAGAGTGCACAGAGGAACTCTGTTGAGTTAAAGAGGAAGATAGAACTATTGAGGGTTCTATAGAGCTCTGTCAGGAGGGCATTGAGCATAGGCATAGAGCACTGAGGAGGAAATCTTTTGTGAGTTCATAGAGAAACAAAATCACTGAGGATTCTGGACACTCTACCAGGAGAGCATTGAGCAGGTGCCAGAGTGCACAGAGAGAACTATTTGAGTTCAGAGTAAGAGAAGAGTCCAAGGAGGGATATTCACAGGGTTTCTGAACACCCTGTAGACTCAGCAAGAATTTTTCTTGAGAAAAGGAGTGCCAGGAGGGCATCAGATTCTTCATCTGAAACAGAAGGAAAAAATGATTAATTTCTTAGAGGTCGAAGCTACAGGAAAAGATCAGGAGGGATAACATCTTTGAGAACGCAGGAGAGACACAATGGTGTAGAGATCACAGAGGAAAATAAAATGCCAAAGCCTTTGGAATTTAGGAAATCTTGCAAAGTTCGGGAAGAAAGATCATGCTCAATAGGAGGAGCACAACTGCTATCATATCAGCCGAGAAGATCTGGACTGTTGAAGTTTTCACGTTCAAATAACAGCAGGAGAGCACACAAGAGAATAGAATATCTAGACCGTCGGATCTAACTCAGACAGCCGATAGCCATCAGATCTATCAAAAGAAGCATGATGTTTAATCCTCTCATGCAGAGAAGAGAAATCTGGAAAAGTCCCGACAGAGTAGAGGTATCGGGATTTCAGACTTCGGGAATTAGGAGGTTCAGAGGACAAAGGACTCAATATTAGGATTCATGGGTCCCAAAGTCCCGAAATTATCTGATCCATCCATCTAATAAGTACAGGTGTCGCACGATCCTTTCATATCAGGGATTCAGACATTGGGAAGCAGAGAAGGGAGTCTTTCGGCATTGCTACTGGAGAAGTCCCGAAATGATCTGGACCATCCATCTGTGAAGGACACATGGAGGAGATCGGGGAGTCTATCAGAATTTCAGATATTGGGGATTCAAGAGAACAGAGGATACGTGTCGTAGGGGTCACGAAGTTCCGAAATGTGAAACCCTGAAAACTCTGAAAGAACCAGAGGACACGTGGTGAGCGGTCAAGGTTTCAGGAAAATTCCCGAATGGATGCAAGCCATCGATCTAGTTGGATCATAACCGTTGGTTCAAGAGGGACATAGACTGAAATTTAGGAATTTCGGCACTCCAATTGCTGGGCATGGAAAGGGTAAGAGTTCAGGACTCTTGACCCAGCGGGAATCTCGAAGGGCTCAGATTCGTTGATGTCCGACAAGAGTGGAGTTTCGGCATTTCAGGATTTGAAATTTTGGCATTTCAGATACCAGGAGGTCCAAGGGTCAAGGAATTGGTCCAGTGGGAATCGCGAAGTCCCGAAACATGAAACTCTGAAAGGCGTTTGGAGGAATAGCCATAGACTAGCCATTTCGGCACATCGGTATTTCGAATACTGCAAACTCGAAGGAGCTGAGGTTTTGCAACAGGGGTTGTGAAATCTCAAAATGAGATAACCTGAAAATGTTGAAGGAATAGCGTCGACCATGAACCAGAGCTGCTATTTTTTTGGCATACCGGGTATCGGGGTTTCGGAAATCTTGGGGACAAGGAATTCGGGCTTTCGGGGATGAAAACCCCGAAATCGTGAAATGCGACATAGAGGAGAGTGAGGTTGCAGTCGCACCAGGTATCGAGATTTTAGAATTTGGAAATTCAGAGATTGCACTATAGAGAGCTGAGTACTTTTGGAATTGAAACTCTGAAGTCGCAAAACATGAAAAGTCGGGGAAAATAAACCCTTGGAGGAGAAATCCGGAGAGTGGCGTTTCAGAGATTCAGGGTTCGAGATTTCGGGAATCTCGAAGGAAAGGAATAGGGCCATTTCGGTGTTAGGAACCCCGAATTTTTAAAAGAGGCAAGTGGTAACGAGGGAAGGTGGTCGCATAGGCCAGAAATTCACCATTTCGGCAATTCGACATTCGAAGGATCGAGAGGACAATGAACTCAACATCAAGGTTGGCGAACTCGCCAAACCAGAAATTCCATTTTGGGAAAAGGTCGCAGTCATGCTGAGGCCATGTGTAGGTGAAATCTCGCGCCTGTTTCATGCTTGTGCAGGTGGAGTTTCATGAAGCACCTGTGGATTGAATATTAAGGTTCTGATAGGGGTCCAAAGGAGCCATTTCATCTTAGAGGTGAATTCGAGAACGATCCTTAGACCGGGAGGTTGTGCAGAACCTGCTGAGGTAGGGGGTGTTGCACCAATTGTTCTGTCACTTGGTTGCATAGTCTCTGATCTTCGCACTGCAACTTGCACACCTTTGAGTTTACTAACTTATTGTGCATGAAAAATATCAAAGTTTTCCTTAGGGTTCCCAGAATGAAATTGTAACCTGAATGATAGTATGCCTCCGTTTTTGGGAAAGCATTGTTAAACTGGACCACACTTGTTTCCTATGTTGGGGATATATTTGTTAATAACTCAATTTCATTGAATAACACTCTTTTGGTACCTAAATCTTTTGTTTCCTTTGAAAATGTCATAATCGATTCATTTTTATCTAATACGAATTTTGTCATAATCGGTTCCTGTTATGTCCTTTAGTTACCAGGATAGATATGCGCATAAGTTTAATGGTGTTCCAGTTTGATGCTCTACTTTGATTTAATCAATTAATCTTTCCTTAAAGCAACATGTTTAACCTTTGATTGTTGAGATTTAAAGGAATATTTTGTCTAGAGAGCGATACCCACTCTTGTTGGTGGAATCCTTCATTTTAGCCTAAAGCAGGGAGGCCATCTTCATCTAGTGGATTCCTTACTTAGTTCTTTCCATAGGAAAACCTCGAGGAATTTTAGGAGTATCGAGTTATAGAGTTTTACATCCTTTAGAAGGATTATGAACATTAGCTCAATCAGACTCTCTATATACATTTTTTTTCCTTTAGACGATGCCCTTTGGAGAAAGAAGGTTTATTTCGAGCCTTGGATGGCATATGCTTTGTTTTGAGAAACAAAAGAAGAAAATCAAAGGAAAATTTGAATCCATTGATGCCTTAAGTTTATGTATTAAAGATATTAATATTCTCAGTTGGGTGTAGTTTGGGATGGTTGTGAGGAATGTTGTTGTCCTCCACACCCGTGTTCAATTCCTTAAATGTGATGATTAAAACTCTTAATTGTTTAACCATGTAACTTCTAATTCTAGAAGGAACAAAAAAAATTTGCACTTTCTACTTTGCTTTTAGTCATAATGATGGGGACGTTACACATGGTATCAGAGCCGGTTCAACCCTGCAACTGTGGATCGTCACGATTTCCACAGCAGTAAAAAATTGAGTTTTAACCTAACACTTATTAAAACCTTAATGTGTCTATGTGGTGATCACATTTAGAGGACACCTTAGATTTTCACAATGTGGTGTCATGGAAGGAGGCACAATGCCTCCAGAAGTTCCGACACCGTCGGAGTTAAACCCCAAAGGGAAGAGAAAGTCCTTGGGTAGGATTCTCTTGTTGTAAGGGATGATGATGGTATCAAAAGGCCCTTCCTGGTAATGTAAAAGGGCCTTGATTCACCATCGATAATGAGATGAGGCGAGGGCACCTAAACCCCTGAGGGTCCTCAACGCGCCCTATCTAGTACCGTTAGCATCCACCGAGAACTTGAGAGAGTCGATTCTTGAGTCCACGAGTGTCATGGACAAATGTGTCATCGAGACACAGTTGTAGAGCAAGGTGTTGTGCTTCACACTTCACGATTATGACCTCTGGAATGAAGGTCTAAATGGTAGTATTCAACAGTAGGGGAGTGATCTTCTATTGTGGAAGATGCTCATGTCACATTTGAACATGGTCATCGATGATGTGTCTTGGGAACTGTTTGAGGAATGGTTCTAGGAAAGGTATCATTCTGAGGAATTTGTGGAGCATCAACTCAATGATTTCAATGCATTATGAAAAGGCAGTTGCATGGTGCCTAAGTATGAGGCCCATTTTGGAGTTGCTTATGTATGCTCTGCACCAAATTACCCAGAAAATTAAGGTCAAGAAGTTTGAGTTTGGTCTTATTGTTAGAATTCATCTTCTATTGGAGGTAGCAAGAATACTGGACCAAAGAAGGTATGTTGGAATGTGGGGAACCACATTTCCAGTGCGATTTCCCACTGGAGAGGACCAGATATTTTGGATCAGTCGATCCCACTGCCATGGGAGTTTTGGGAAAGGCCCATCGGATTCATGCAGTGGGGAATAACTACCAGGAAGAGTGCCATTTGAAAGTGCTCGAGACGTTAGGTACCATCATTGACCAGACCCTTAGTATTTTGATAGATCTCGGTGCTACCGAGAGTTTCATTTCTGGTGTAGCGCTAAAAAGGATTAAGGTAAAGGAAGTCGAACAGGACGAATTTAGATTTGTATAGATGGATTTAGGAGCCAAACAAAAGGTTGGAGGAAAGGTTACAGGTTGTACCCTTAACCTGGGAGAGTTTGTCACCAAGGCCAACCTGTACGTCACGATCTTAGGATCTTATGATGTCATGATCGATATGGACTGGTTGGAATCGCATGCGGCGATACTCAACTGTAAGACGAAATGATTGAGCTTGGTCAATGATGAGGGATAGAGATGCATGATTGTAGGATGGAACCATGGAGTTTTATTGAGGTTCATCTCTTCCTTGAAACTACATAAGAGCATGCGCGAGGGATGTAAGCTTTATGCGATCCTTGCTTTAAACCAGAAGGTCTAGAACACCTTCCTGTGGTGAGAGAGTATGCATATGTCTTCCCATACGAGTTACCTAGGATGTCACCGGAGAGGGAATTGGATTTTATTATAGACCTAAAACTGGGGACTGAACTGATAGCAAGAACACCTTATCATATGTCAACCCTGGAGTTACAGGAGTTGAGAATGCAACTGAAGGAAATGTTGGCCTTGGGCTAATACATCCAAGTGTGTCCCTGTGGGGTGCGCCTATTATTTTCATATGAAATAAGGATGGGCCATGGAGGCTCTACATTGAATACCCTCAATTGAACAAGGGGATGATCAAGAATCAATATCTGTTGTCGAGGATCGATGATCTGTTTGATCAGATGAAGGGTTCAATGGTGTTCTCAAAGATCGATTTGTGATCAGGGTATCACTGGTTACAGATCAAGGATGATGATGTCCCTAATACCACCTTTAAGACAAGGTTTGGACATTACGAGTTTACTATTTTACCTTTTGGACTGACAAACGCCCCAGGGGTATTTATGAGTTTGATGAACGGGGTGTTCTGCGAGTACTTGGACAAGTTCATCCAAGTATTCATTGATGATATTTTGATTTACTCTCGAATGATGAAGGAGCATGATGAGCACTTGCGCTTAGTACTACAGTGTCTGCGAGAGCGCGATTTGAGGGAATTTTTCAAAATGCTCGTTTTATCAATTGAGTATTCATTACTTAGGGCATGTCATCTCTGGCGAAGGTATCGTCATGGATCGAAAAAAGGTCGAGGCTATCATGGAATGGCTTGTGCCGATGAACGTCCCAGAAGTACATAGCTTCATGGGTTTAGCAGGATACTATCGATGGTCCTTCGAGGGATTTTCGAAGATATAAGATGAAATCATGGAGTTGCAGAAGAAGAAGAAGAAGTTTGTTTGGAACGAGAAATGTGCGGAAGATTTTAGGAGTCTCAAGGAGATGTTGAAAATGACATCGATACTAAATGTCCCTGACATGGATGAAAACTTCTTGGTATGCATTGACGCATCCAAGGAAGTCTTAGGTTGAGTCTTGATGTAAGACAAATGAGTGATCGCTTACATCTCGAGGAAGTTGAGAAGGAATGAGGAGAACTATGCGACGCACGATTTGGAGTTGTTAGCCATTGTATATGCCTTGAAGGTTTGGAGACACTACCTAGTTGGATGAAATTTGAACTTAAGACAGACCACTGTGGACCACAACACATCTTTACACAAAGTGACTTGAATGTGCGACAATGACGTTGGTCGAAATTACTTAGCGAGTATGACTTCAAGATTACTTAAATAAAAGGAAGAGTGAACCGAGTGACAAATGCATTGAGTCAGAGACCATGCATCTTTTTGGTGTTGCCTCTTCAGACTAATCTACATGAAAAGATTCTAACTTTACAGCATGACGATGACTAGTACAAAGAGGTCGAGGGTTTTATCAGACAAAACACAATGATGGTACCAATATTTGAAGGATTTATGTTTGGCTATGATGGATTATTGAGGTTTAAGAATTGGATTTATGTACCACTGAACGACGATTTGAGGAGCTTGATCCTAAGAGAGGCTCATAGAGAAGTCTACATGGCTCACCCAAGAGTCATGAAGATGAGGGCATACCTTAAACCCTTATTCTTCTGGAATGGAATGAAGGAAGAAATAGTAAACTATGTGGCTAGATGTCTAGAATGTCAGCAGGTAAAGGCTAAACATAGACATCTGGTAGGATTATTACAACCACACGCTACTTTAGAATCGAAATGGGAGGTTATTTTGATGGATTTTATTGTTGGATTTCCACTGACTGAAAGGAGGCATGAATCTATTTTTGTAGTAGTCGACACTCTGATGAAGAGTGCTCATTTTATTCTTCTGCGTACGATGTATCAGGCACCTGACATAGCTAGAGTTTTCATTAGTGATATTGTGAGGTTGCAGGTTGTGCCTAAGAGGATTATATCCAATTGAGGATCGGTGTTTACTGGATGATTTTGGACTAGTTTCCAAGAGGCCTTGGGAACTGTAACACCCTGTTTCCCCCAAATTTGTAATTAATCCTAATACAGGATTTACCATGCTAAAGCATGATGAAAATGTGAATGTATGGTGTGAAGGGACCTTATGAAGAAGGTCGATAAATGTAAATAACATTATGAATTTATCTTACAGGATTGCTAAGAGGGGATGTGCAGAAAAAAGAGAGCACGATGGCGGTGGAAGGCACCTGAAAAGGTGGCGTTAACTCCCACTGAGAATTAAATACCGTATTTGGACTCCACTGGCCCGGAGAACCAAAAGCGACTCGCTGGCCCTAAAAATTAATGGCTCGCAGACTGGTAGACGGATGGCTTGATGAGGGATGGGATGGTGAACCGCCCATCCATAGAGTCGTCAGTCCTGATCAGTGCGAGGGAAATCGCGCCACACGCAACCTCGCGAGAGGATAAGGCGTATGGCAGAAGCGATGGAAGGGTAAGGGACGCGAGGGGAACTCAGGCAATTCTATGCAGAGTGAGTGACCGCAGAGAGGAGGGGATTGCAACCTTCACTCCTGGGCACTGGCAGACAGAGAGACGCAGGTCTCAGGACATCATGGTCTCAGCTCGGGGGTGGCTGGTGGTAAATCCATTAGGATTCACTACGCCTATGGTTGGGTGGAAACGAGCACCCCTCTCAGCAGTTGCTTCCAGTGCTGAAGTATTTCTGATAAGTGTTTTGCTCATATTTCCTTGTGAAATTTATATGYTGTCACATATGTTCATGAACTGTGGAATTGTAAATGTTTCCTGTGAAGGAATTGTCTGTGCAATAATTGTTAATATGGAGTAGATGTTAGCTCCTAGAATTGTGAAGTTGTAAATGATGTCAGCATGAGAATATCCGCGTAGTGCTTGATATGAATGAGTTGATATATGCTTAACACTGAGGAAACCGTTCTCAGCTTACGTTGATAAATGAATATAATCATGCCCAGCCTTTCTCGGGAGGCAGTCTCCCTTTTATCTGCTCCCGGAAATGCCCCGGTAGGGATCTCTTCACAGAGACTACCTCCTTGGAAAGGTTCACCAAGAACCCAGAACAAGGATTCGAACGCACAGGCCGTATTAACCCTGCACGAGGAGGAACGATTCTATTAAGGCTCCAAGATAGTAGCGTTGTGAGAAGTGGCAAGTAGACGAATGAGATCTCGTCGGAGAATCCATAGTCATCTACGACCATTAGATTGACGAAAGTAACGTAGGCGTTACATACCTTGCCCCTCTGTCCTCTATCATCGTGAGCAACGGGAAAATTGGGATCGTAGACCCCAAGACCCAAAAGAACGAATCTGGACCGTTAGATCTCGGTCCAAATTACCCGTCAGCCGTTGGTTCTGGAGAAGCTGCGCGAGGGTTAAGTGCAGGGGTAGGCATGCGAGGAAGTGATCTGAACCATCGGATCTGGAGCAGAAATCCCGTAAACCGTGGGATCGGGAGGATTTGCACGGAGTATAACTTCTGGAAGGGAAGCATGCAGGAGAAATGATCTGAACCGTCAGATCTTAGATCATAGTCCCGACAACCGTCAGATCTTGAGAAGATGCGCCGGAGTTAAACTCTAGTGTGCAGAGGAAGAGTCCTAGCCGTTGATCTCGGAAAGACACGTGTCAACATCCCGGAGAAGTCATCGGGACAACAGGGTCATCGGGGTTTTGTTGAGTCTGAGAATCGAGGCCTTGTGGTTCTCGAAATCCTGAGAACAGATCCTAACCATTGATCTCGACAGGACACGTGTCAGCGTTCCGGGGAGTCGTCGAGATTTCACCCATCGGAGAATTTAGGAGTGTGAAACCGTTGCAATAGGAAGTCGCGATTTGTGAATTCCCGATAGGATCTGAGCCATCCAAACAGCAGGGACACGTGGCAGAGGATCCCAAAGAGTCGGAGTTCAGCATATCGGGGTTTTCGAATACTTAGAACTCTTGCCACCCGGAATCGCGATCCGTGATTTACTGACAAGATCTGGATTGTTCGTTGGCAGAGGACACGTGGCGGAGATCAAGCGCCATCGGCGTTTGGTGCATCGGGAAATCGACATTTCCAGGGACAAGAGAACGGGGAAGTCCCAGGTGAAAATCCCGAAATAACCCGAGCCGTCTGTTCAGAGGGACAGGTGTTAGAATCCAGAGAGAGTCGGGATATTGGCCATTGATATATCGGAGGTCCTGAGGCCGAGGGAATCGAGACGCTATAAGTCGTGAACCCAGAGAGATCATCTTGACCATCCATCCATTTAGGACGCATGTCAGAGAGATGGAGCCATCGGGAAATCAGGATTTCTGAGGGTGAAAGAACTGGGACGTCGAAAGTCTCGAAATCCCGGAGGAATCGAGACCGTCCGCTCGAGGATACACGTGGCAGAGATCGGAGCCATCAAGGAAGGTCCGACAAGGAAGCCGTCTATCGGCGTTTGGGTCATCGGGAAATCGGGGATCCCGGTGACAAGAGGTTTGTGCACTTCGAAAATGCGAAACGCGATACCCCGATCAGTGGGGTCAGTTGGCAGCATATCCGGGGCAGTGGAAGCCCCCTTGAGTGGGAACCAGATGTCAGCACCACGGGTAAGGAGATCAGGAGCCGTTGATATCTGCGACTGCTCACTACCGTTGATTTTGGTTACGGAGGAAGGGCTTCCTGGTGACGTCAAATCGGGAGTCTGTGCATCGGGAAATCGGGGATTCCGTTGACAAGAGGTTTGGTGCATATGCACTTCGATATTCGAAAGCCCGAAACCCCGACGAAAGGAAAAKCCATAAGGCTGAGGTCTTGGGTACACGGTCGTGTGGACTAGGAGCCTAGCCAGGGAGGGGCTAAGGCCAAAAAGGAGTTCATCGGCCATCGGGAATTACAGAGTACAAGAACCTTTGACTACGGGAAAGACGGAGCCCCGATAACCTGAAATTGGGATCAGGGAAGACTACGTTGTAGGTGAAGGTAGCAGTATAGGTGAATGAAAGACCCGTGGATCGGGTTTGGCATTTGGCGGCTACAAGCTTCGGGGATTCTCATTGTTGAGAACTAAACCCAAAATTTTACAAAGTGGTATCAGAGCATGGTTACAACACTTGGCCTGCTTGGGATAGAGCACAAGCCGCGTTAGAAGATATTGTTATCTATGTTTCTCTTTAAGGAGAAGGACTGCAGAATGAAACCATAATTTGGAAATTTCTATAACCCCTCTGTTAAAAAGGTAACTACTCTCATAGGAGTAAGGGTGCATTGATCATTATTATGGATAAGACCTGAGTGCAAATAACAACGGTGGAATAAATTATGCTATGAAGCTGCACGAGCCAGACAAGGGACATGAACTGAGTTGTTCTGATTTACGTAACGATGGTTACCTATTAGAGCAGGTAGAGTCTCTTGCGATTAAGATGGCTGGTTAGGTAAGGATTAATA
>ML777121.1:261226-278137 GCA_009831015.1 Picea engelmannii
GGAAGTGGCCGAATAAGAAAGGCGTGACATGTGTTTTGAGAAAGAACACCGAGGACGGTGTTCCTTTAAGGGGGAGGGAATTGTAACACCCTGTTTCCCCCAAATTTGTAATTAATCCTAATACAGGAATTACCATGCTAAAGAATGATGAAAATGTGAATGTATGGTGTGAAGGGACCTTATGAAGAAGGTCGATAAATGTAAATAACATTATGAATTTATCTTACAGGACTGCTGAGAGGGGATGTGCAGAAAAAAGAGACCACGATGGAGGTGGAAGGCACCTGAAAAGGTGGCGTTAACTCCCACTGAGAATTAAATACCATATTTGGACTCCACTGGCCCGGAGAACCAAAAGCGGCTCACTGGCCCTGAAAATTAATGGCTCGCAGACTGGTAGGCGGATGGCTTGATGAGGGATGGGATGGTGAACCGCCTATCCGTAGAGTCGTCAGGCCTGATCAGTGCGAGGGAAATCGTGCCACACGCAACCTCGCGAGAGGATAAGGCATATGGCAGAAGCAATGGAAGGGTAAGGGACGCGAGGGGAACTCAGGCAGTTCTATGTAGAGTGAGTGACTGCAGAGAGGAGGGGATTGCAACCTTCACTCCTGGGCACTGGCAGACAGAGAGACGCAGGTCTCAGGACATCGTGGTCTCAGCTCAGGGGTGGCTGGTGGTAAATCCATTAGGAGTCACTATGCCTACGGTTGGGTGGAAACGAGCACCCCTCTCANCAGTTGCTTCCAGTGCTGAAGTATTTCTGATAAGTGTTTTGCTCATATTTCCTTGTGAAATTTATATGCTGTCACATATGTTCATGAACTGTGGAATTGTAAATGTTTCCTGTGAAGGAATTGTCTGTGCAATAATTATTAATATGGAGTAGATGTTATCTCCTAGAACCGTGAAGTTGTAAATGATGTCAGCATGAGAATATCCGCGTAGTGCTTGATATGAATGAGTTGATATATGCTTAACACTGAGGAAATCGTGCTCGGCTTACGTTGATAAATGAATCTAATCATGCCTAGCCTTTCTCGGGAGGCAGTCTCCCTTTTATCTGCTCCCAGAAATTCCTCGGTAGGGATCTCTTCACAGAGATTCCCTCCTTGGAAAGGTTCACCAAGAACACAGAACAAGGATTCGAACGCACAGGCCGTATTAACCCTGCACGAGGAGGAATGATTCTATTAAGGTTCCAAGATAGTAGCGTTGTGAGAAGTGGCAAGTAGACGGATGAGATCTCGTCGGAGAAACCATAGTCATCTACGACCATTAGATTGACGAAAGTAACACAGGCGTTACATACCTTGCCCCTATGTCCTCTATCATCGTGAGCAATGAGAAAATTGAGATCGTAGACCCCAAGACCCAAAAGAACGAATCTGGACCGTTAGATCTCGGTCCAAATTACCCGTCAGTCGTTGGTTCTGGAGAAGCTGCGCGGGGGTTAAGTGCAGGGGTAGGCATGCGAGGAAGTGATCTGAACCATCGGATCTGGAGCAGAAATCCCGTAAACTGTGGGATCGGGAGGAGTTGCACGGAGTATAACTTATGGAAGGGGAGCGTGCAGGAGAAATGATCTGAACCGTCGGATCTTAGATCATAGTCCCGACAACCATCAGATATCGAGAAGATGCGCCGTAGTTAAACTCTAGTGTGCAGAGGAAGAGTCCTAGCCATTGATATCGGAAGGACACGTGTCAACATCCCAGAGAAGTCATCGGGACAACAGGGTCATCGGGGTTTTGTTGAGTCTGAGAATCGAGGCCTTGTGGTTCTCGAAATCTCGAGAACAGATCCTAACCGTTGATCTCGGCAGGACACGTGTCAGTGTTTCGGGGATTCGTCGAGATTTCACCCATCGGAGAATTTAGGAGTGTGAAACTGTTGCAATAGGAAGTCGCGATTTGTGAATTCCCGATAGGATCTGAGCCGTCCAAACAGCAGGGACACGTGGCAGAGGATCCCAGAGAGTCGCAGTTCGGCATATCGGGGTTTTCGAATACTTAGAACTCTTGCCACCCGGAATTGCGATCCATGATTTACCGACAAGATCTGGACCGTTCATTGGCAGAGGACACGTGGTGGAGATCAAGCACCATCGGCATTTGGTGCATCGGGAAATCGAAATTTCCAGGGACAAGAGAATGGGGAAGTCCCAGGTGAAAATCTCGAAATAACCCGAGCCGTCCGTTCAGAGGGACAGGTGTTAGAATCTGGAGAGAGTCGGGATATTGGCCATCGGTATACCGAAGGTCCTGAGGCCGAGGGAATCGAGACGCTATAAGTCGCGAACCCCGAGAGCTCATCTTGACCGTCCATCCATTTAGGACGCGTGTCAGAGAGATTGAGCCATCGGGAAATCGGGATTTCTGAGGGCGAAAGAACTGGGAGGTCGAAAGTCTCAAAATCCCGGAGGAATCGAGACTGTCCGCTCGAGGATACACGTGGCAGAGATCGGAGCCATTGAGGAAGGCCCGACAAGGAAGTCGTCTATCGGCATTTGGGTCATCGAGAAATTGGGGATCCCGGTGACAAGAGGTTTGTGCACTTCGAAAACGCGAAACGCGATACCCCGATCAGTGGGGGACAGTTGGCAGCATATCCGGGGCAGTGGAAGCCCCCTTGAGTGGGAACCAGCTGTCGGCACCGTGGGTAAGGAGATCAGGAGCCGTTGATCTCTGCGACTGCTCACTGCTGTTGATTTTGGTTACGGAGGAAGGGCTTCCTGGTGACGTCAAATCGGGAGTCTGTGCATCGGGAAATTGGGGATTCCGTTGACAAGAGGTTTGGGGCATATGCACTTCGATATTCGAAAGCCCAAAACCCCGATGAAAGGAAAATCCATAAGGCTGAGGTCTTGGGTACACGGTCGTGTGGACTAGGAGCCTAGCCAGGGAGGGGCTAAGGCCAAAAAGGAGTTCATCGGCCATCGAGAATTACAGAGTACAAGAACCTTTGACTACGGGAAAGACRGAGCCTCGATAACCTGAAATTCGGATTAGGGAAGACTATGGTGTAGGTGAAGGTAGAAGTATAGGTGAATGAAAGACCCGTGTATCGGGTTTGGCATTTGGCGGCTACAAGCTTCGGGGATTCTCATTGTTGAGAACTAAACCCAAAATTTTTAATTTGGGTAGTGGGGATGTTACAGGAACCCAACTTAATTTCAGTACCGCATACCACCCAGATACTAATGGGCAGACTGAACGAACAAACCTGACCTTTGAGGAAATGTTGCATATGTACATGATGGACCAAAACCAACGTTGGGAAGAATTCTTTCCACTGGTAGAATTCTCTTATAAGAACAGTTACCAAAGCACCATTAAGATGGCACCTTTCGAGTTTCTTTACGGGCGATTTTATCAGACGCGTTTGAGTTGGGATTGACTTGAGGATAGGGTCCTAGTTAGACCAGAAGCGATCCAAGAAATGGAAGATTAAATGAAAACTAAGACAAATTATCAAGGAAGCGCAGGATCGACATAGGAGTTATGTCGATGCGCGTCGTGTCGACCGTAGTTACGATGTGGAGATCGACTATTTTTGTAGCTGAAACTGCATAAGAGTTCGATCAAGTTTGGAAAAGGGGCTAAACTATCTCCTAGGTTCATGGGCTCCTATGAGATTGTGGAAAAGAGAGGGTTGTGGCCTAATGACTAGCCTTGCCTGATTCTTGATGCGTATGCATGATGTCTTTCACGTATCTTTTTTGAGACATTATATTAGTGATCCTACACACGTTATTGAAATGAGTTCCTTGCAGGTATTGGATGAGGGGGCACTCACGGCTAAGATGATCTGCATCCTGGATCATCGTGTTCAACATCTATGGTGTTGAACAGTAGATCAGGTCAAGTTCCAGTGGGACAACTATATTCTACACTCAGCTACCTCAGAGGACGCATATGATATGCGCCAGTAGCTTCCATGTTTGTTTGAAAGATAGACTTATGATACTATGATACACATTATTTCGACACTTATATTGTGAAACTTGAGGATGAAGTTTAGACCAAGAGGGAGTGTATGTAACATATTTCTCTTGTGCACACTGAACAAACTTATTCTTTGAGGACACTTGCTCGCAAGTGATCCAGATTGTTATACTACTAAACATTTGATTTTGATTATGAGGCGTTATGGGTTGATGACATGTTGTTTTGATGCATTTACATAGACATGTGTTATTGACTCAGTTTTACTGAGTGTCCAGGATTTTGGACCTCAAGGATGCAGAGGCATCGATGGAACCCCTTGGACACTAGATTGAGTCGGGGAGTGAACCATCTGGGTTTGATTGTTTTTATGTGATATTAGTGCATCTGATTAGATGATATGATATGGATATATTTCTGAGATGATTCGTTGATGATGCAGGCTGACGATAGCTTGCCGACTAGACTCACATGTTGAGTAAAGGGGTCACGCATGACAAGCAGATATGTTGATGGAGAGGTGTGGACAGGAGCCCTTCCACAACATACTATAACTCTCGTTGTGGCTGGAACTATAGGCTAACAATTACCTAGTTCGAGGAGACCCACAATGTCATGAGGGATGACTGTAGCATTCACTCACGATGATTCTAAGGGGTGCACTATAAGGAAGGGGACTTATTTCTTAGAGGCCCTTAGTCTCCCACAAGATCACCTGGCAGAGTATTGACTTCATGGGTTTTTGATGTCTACCAAGTCAGTCAAGAGGTGAGTGGCACCCTTGGAGCATCTGGTGTGTCTTGAAGGGTAAGTCACGCAAGAAAAATTGAAACATGCGAGTGACACCCTTGGATCACGTAGTGCGTCCTGAAGGGCACGTTGCGCAAAAGAAACTAAAAGAGGCGAGCGACACCCTTGGAGCACCTAGTGCGTCCTGAAGGGCACGTCGCATTATTATTTAATAATTGGATAAACCTAGATGGATTTAGGATGAATAACCTGTTAAGGAATATTTAAAACTTTTCCCCTAATAAAATGTTGCCCAGCCTATGAAAACAAAGTCTAGGTCTAAATTATACTTGTGATAATTTTTTTATCTATTTATAATATATATATATATATATATATATATATATAAAACAAATAATAATGATAATCTTCATTAATATTGTGCAAGAAGGGGGGTAAGAAATTAAATTGATTTATAAAAATCTATTGGGATAAAATTTAAAAAGCAGAAACAATTGTTTTACTATATTATGGTAATTAAAAAAAAAAATCATTAAGAAAAAGGGGAAAATGGGTAAGTTTCTACACATTCCTTTTTGAGTTTAAATAAAAAGGGGAAAGAGGGAAATAAAAAATAATTAGGAAACTAGGAAAAAGAGGGAAACATAAAAAGAAAGGGGAAACACAAGGAAAAAGCAGATAGTTTAATGTTGTAAGGTATCTAGCATTTAAGGACTTTATAATTTAAACTCAACTAGTAAATTAATATGGGGGAAAGTCATTAAAACTTGTAAGGGGATATAAGGACACCTAGGAGTGATTCTCGAATTGCCTTTAGGTGAGTGAGGGAAATAGGGGTAATTAATTAGTGAAATTAATTTATGGAGGAATGAAGGGGATGGGTGACACTTGTATGGGGAGGATTTTTATGGATTAAATTATTAAAATTTAAATTAAATGGGATTTTGGGAAAGTAAGGGACTTCGAAACTCTATATAATGGAGGGAGTAGAAGGATGACAGATGTCTTCTATTATGCATAACTTTACGCTACATAAATTTATACCTGATTGAATTATCTTGTGGGAGTTGGGATACCCAACTTGGTGAGGAGTGGTAGCTCGGCCTTGCGAGGTGAGCTAGGAGCTAGCTGATTCTATAGTTAGTGTTTGTGGCCCCTTTGCGGCTTAGGGGGATAAGGAGGAAGAATAGTACCCCTAGTGTTGGCTGGAAGTACAGATGAAGTCTCATCATTCGGCAAGGGGGAGTTGCATGAAATGACAGGACATCAACTCAGAGCGGACAATTGGGCAATGATACATTTCATTTATTTAGGCATGGTAGATTTTTAGTATGATTATGATTTTAGTTATGCATGTTTAATTGGGTAAGGAAAATGATTTTCCTAGCATTCTAGTTGATGACTGCAATTTTCTCCATAGCCTTTAGTTCGATGTTGATTTCCCATGGCCTTCAATCCCTGCATGTCTTGATCATCCTGTGGTTTATTGATTGTGTTGATCGCGGCTTATTTTTTCCTTCGCCCCGAGCTCATTAGTCCACACCTAAGTAGTCAGCCAGGAGCCTGATCTATGGTCGTTGATTCAGTGTTAATAGACCTATGGATCTCAATGCCTTGCTTTTATGTGCGTGGATGATGAGTGAAGGATGTTCCTACCAATCGTCTATCCTTTTCAATTGTTCCTGATTGAGTGATCGTCATTGCGCCTTCTGGCGTTTGAGTACCTCTACGTCTGACTACCTAAACTCTGAAAACCCTTGTGTTTCCTTGAAGGATTATCCATGTTTGTCCTTGATTTATAATCTTTGAGTTGAATGCCCAATATCTACATTTGATGAAAGGATCTCTGCATTTTAATGAAATGATATTTGTGTTTTTAAATGAATGATGTCTGCATTTTTAATGTTTTTCTCGACGAATTTACTGTGTGGTTTTTGTGTATCTGGTCTGCCATTTACTCTACAAATTTACCTTATGTTTTTACACCTCTGGACTGTGGTTTTACCTCTGTATCTTAATATATTTTAGGATGAAATTTGGTTCACGTAATTTCCCACTGAATGATAGATTATAAATTTATTTTGGACTTCTTTGAATGTTTATTACACAGTGATTTCTACATAGTGTGTGACAACGTCGAAATTGTTTACTTTAGCCTACGATTTGCTTATATCATTATGATTTCTGTGGATGACATTTTTACCTATGGGATTGGTGATTCCCTATGCTTTAATGAAATGGCTTTGCATTGGATGAATTGATCCCTGTGTTTTTGTGAAATGACCTCTGTGATCTTATAGATGCAAATGACATCTTCCTAGATTAACTACTCTGCATATTAGATTTACTTTACTACGAATTTACTTACCTTGTATTAAGTTGCCTACGATGATGATGTGAACAACTATTTTCCGGGGTTTCGATACCACATTTGTGTGGTAGCTAATGGGAGGAACTTTGGGCATGACAACACCCTCTTTATATTTAATTCTATTGTATTATCCCTTTTAACTCGACAACCATTTTATTGTTAAGACAACGAGAATATTTATTACTTTGTTATTGTGGTATTTTAGTTATTGATGTGTATTTATTACATTTAAAACTCCACAACTATTAGATTGGTTTTGGGCAATGATCTGTACTTATACATTAGACCAACGATTTTTATGTATAGCTGACAGTGATGGTCACGACTCATGAGACATAGTAATATTTATTTTAACCCTCGTATTCATTTTTAGATGGCTATTAAATCCTTACTCCTTCTTAGTTCCCTTCTAACATTTAAATCCATCCAACAAGAGCTAGTTGGTAATTTGACTGCAAATAATGTCTTCGATAGGCAGCGAAATTTTGTAAGATAGCGTTACTCTTCTTCTTTGAAACTCAGAGATTTTCCAGTGAAAAACTCGAGGAACGCTGGGCATGACAATGACATATTTTCCCACAATTGTTTTCCTTAGGAATTATGCTCACTGTTTGGAGGATTACCCTACGAAGTTACCTGCGACCTTCTTGATATTTTGACTGCAATTACAGTGCGATTTGTTTTCTTTTTTTGGCCGTGATTTTTCTGTCACTTGGCTATGTAGTCTCTTATCTTCGCACTGTGACTTACATTCATTTGAGTTTATTATCTTATTGTGCATGAAGATATCCAAGATCTCCTTAGGGTTCCCGGAATGAAATTGTAACTTGAATTCTAGTACGCCTCCATTTTTGGGCATCCATTGTTAAACTGGACCACACATGTTTCCTATGTTGGGGATATATTTGTTAATAACTCAATTTCAGTGAATAACACTCTTTTGGTACCTAAATCTTTTGTTTCCTTTGAAAATGTCATAATCGGTTCCTTTTTATTTAATACGAATTTTTTCATAATCGGTTCCTGCTATGTCCTTTAGTTGTTAGGATAGATATGCTCATAAGTTTAATGGTGTTGCAGTTTGATGCTCTACTTTGATTTAATCAATTAATCTCTCCTTAAACCAACATGTTTAACCTTTGAGTGTTGATATTTAAAGGAATATCTTGTCTAGAGAGTGATACCCACTCTTGTTGGTGGAATCCTTCATTTTAGCATAAAGCAGGGATGCCATCTTCATCTAGTTGATTCCTTACTTAGTTCTTTCCATAGGAAAACCTAGAGGAATTTTAGGAGTATCGACTTACAGAGTTTTAAATCCTTTAGAAGGATTATGAAACTTAGCTCAATCACACTCTCTAGATACATTTGTTTTCCTTTAGATGATTCCCTTTTGAGAAAGTAGGGTTGTTTCGAGCCTTGGATGGCATATGCCGTGTTTTGAGAAACAAAAGAAGAAAATAAAAGGAAACTTTGAATCCATTGAGGCCTTAAGTTTATCTCTTAAAGATATTAATAATATCAGTTGGGTGTAGTTTGGGATGGTTGTGAGGAATGTTGTTGTCCTCCCCACCCACGTTCAATTCCTTAAATGTGATGATTAAAACTCTTAATTGTTTAACCAGGTAACTGCTAATTCTGGAAGGAACAATTTTTTTTTTCACTTTATGCTTTACTTTTAGTCATAACGATGGGGACATTACACATAAACTAATGATGGGGCCCTGATTCGTTTATGCAAGGGTACCCATTAGCTTTCCCCTTTGTTCATGGATGTATCATCACCTAAGCGCCAGTGGAAAATTGTTTCTATGCTGACTCAAGCTAAGTATTATCTCATCTTGTTTATTATTTATTTTCATTACATTACTTAGCACAGTTTACTGAATCTATAATTTTTCCTTTGGATATTTATACAAATCGATGGGAGCAAATCAAGGAAGTCCCTCTCACTTAGAAAGATATTTGAGTTCTGATCTTGGTGCTCAAAAACAATTTCTTATATTTTGTCTAACAGTGGTAAAGGAGTCCTTACCCTAGGGTACTCCACTGTAATAGATTTTGAACGATTGTTTCATGGATATACATGTTATTTGTAATTTACTTTCAATTGAATATGCAGGTTGTTGAAACCATTTGAGCAAGATTCAATTATTGTAACAACTACTATAGCATGCATTTGTAGACTATTGAAAAATCACTACTTTGCGGTTATAGACATGAAGATATATGTAACATAAATGTAGATTGTTATACATTCTATCTATTCATTATGGTAGTTGTACAGTTTGAATCGAAATTCCATATACATCCATGTAAATTAGTGGTCAATAGGAAATTTCTTTATATATATATATATATATATATATATATATATATATATATATATATATATATATATATATACGAATATAAGCCTATACATCCACATGAATATATCTATATATATACATTCAGTCAATCATTTATATATATAATGACATCACATAATTCATCATATTTCTAACAATTATAATCAACAAAATATTCACCAGAATGCAAGTAAAGGTACATATCTAAAACGGATGTTGGACCTCAAATGGAACAACCACATTCCACTCAACCGTAGAACATAAAAGCCAAGTTTACTTTATCCGTTCACCCCTTAGCTTGACCATGATTCCATAAGGGAGAATTGAAAAGATACTCCTTTTCTATAGTTCTCTTCCATAGATCAGAAATTCCCTTGCCTCACACTAAACAGTGTTCATAACAAGAAGTACTTTCATTTCTACAACATACTAAGCAACGTCCTTCCTCCTCCATATGTTTTATTTATATTCATATTGTTCCTAGGTATTTCCTTCTGGGAATTTTCGCAGCTTTACAAATCCCTAATTTTCAAGGGATGCTAGTGCTCAAATCCCTCATTTTTCACTTGTAAAAATAAGCCCCAAGGCAACTCAAATCTATTCCCCACTCATGGAGTCATGGTGAGTTATTTTCAACCTAGTTGTTCCATTTTTCTTCCAACATTTAAAATATAAAAAGTTTTATCTTTTGCATGTGTCACAATCAAGAAGTTAGCTGGGAAAATCAAATCCTTTCCCAACAATCATAAATAATTAATTACAATAATCGAATTCCAAATTTGGATTTGCCATAAATGGAAAATAATTTCCAAATTCGAATTTTCCAAAAATGGAAATTTATTCCAAAGTACACTTAGACTTTAATAATTAATTATTTTTGGGGATACAACAATCATACTACATGTATATTTTCTATCATACAATGTATTATATGGATACAATAACACATGTGACTTTAGTATATGATATACCTATCGTATAACATATCGATATAATATATGAATACCATAACGTTGTATGCCCTTGTATAGTGTTGTGAGCCTATACCATAACCATAATGTTAGTAACCCTACCTGACTAGTGACATGTCTCAACATTGAATATGTTCAAAATCATTTAAAGGTGGATGTTAGATCTAGTGTTGTGTCCATTTACCTCAGGTTTTTTCATTAATGGGGAGGCATGTATCGAACCTCCCATACTTGACCCTTAGGTAACCACGCCCAATGAAGACTCGCCATCTTCATGGATTCACATGGTATAGGGGTGGTGCATACCTAATACATTTACTCCTCTACGAGGACCTGGAGGTAACCTTCATTCATTGTTTCCCCCCCTTGGTTTATGTAACAAGTTTTGTCTCTGTATTTGCAACCCAACCAGTGCTCTTTGGTGAGGTTTAACTCTTTGTTTCTATAAAAAGTTTTTTCTATGCATTTACAACCCGACTGGTGCGCTTTGTCAAGGTTTTATTTATTGGTTATGTAACAAGTGTTTTGGTCCCTGTGTTGAAACAAGACTGGTGCACGGTAAAGAAAAACCACAATGCATACTCGGTGTTCCCTGTAAACCAAGGTAAGTAACGAATTCACTATTCAAGAACTCTCTGCGAAGTATTTTGTATTGTGCTCTATGTTTTAGGATTTACATGTATTATCGTTGTGCCTCCATATACATTTTCCTCCTGGATCTTCTCTATGGTTTAAGATTTTGGGACTGGAGGTTTATGGTGTTTCCCCTCGGTTGACTGTTTTTCTTCTCCCCTTACTCGTTACATTTATTTCGTGGCCTGGAACTTTTTAAGGATTGAACCTTGGTCTATCTGTTTTCACCATTATCACCCTATTAAACCCATTCTCTTGAACTCATCCTAAGAATTTTGAGACTTTCTATACTAAGTGTTATTATCTTGTTTTGTCTCTTTTCGAAATCCATAGGGGATTTTTGTATTTACCATTTATGCATATATATATTCATTAACCCTCTGTGGGAAATTCCTCATATTACATTCTGGGTAATATCAATAATATTTATATGTGACAATATCAACCCCTTGTTCATGATTTTCATTATGTGTATTACATAGCAATATCATATGTAGAAAAAATTGACCCTCTAGTAATTCGTAAATTACTTCTTGTGTATACATATAGATATAATATATATATATATGACAAACTTGATCGTCTATGGGGAAGTCCATAATTTACCCACTGTAAAATTATAAATAGAAGTATAAATCCCTCTATGGGAATTCATAATTACGCTCTGTGTAAATCATAATTCATGCTCTGTGTATGCAAATAGAGTTATTTACCCGTTGTGGGGATTTGTAATTATGCTCTATGTAAAATATATTGACATTGTGTAAATCGCAACTTACACTCTGCGTAAATACATAGAGTGATCTTAATCCTTTGTAGGAAGTTGTATATTTATGCTCTGTGTAATATCTATAGCAATATTAATTCTCAGTGGAATTCGTAAATCTACGCTCTCTGAAATGTTTTCTTATTTACTTTCCAAGCGTATAATTAGCAATATAAAACAAGGCTGTGATCGTTTGAAACGACACTTGTTTGTACCCTCTGGTTATAAAATGATTCTCTGTCGAGAGGGATTTGGTTCTTACTAAAGTGTTATATAATTATTTTGATTCAAAATAAAAAAATACATAGGTCACAACTCTTATGCGCCTCTTTAGATTTTAAAGATTTAGATGTGAATATACACAGGAATTCGGAGAAATATAAATGTGTGCCTTCATGTTGATTAATCTATGCACAGTCTATTTCAATGATAGTTATTTACTTTCACTTTCTTTCTTTTATAAGTGAAGTTTTATACATGGTTATATGAATTTAAGGATGAGGCCCTATTTCTATTTTGTGAGGGTACCCATTAGTCAATTTTGGGTTCACTCTTCCTCCTCTTGGATCATGGACAGACTGTCGCAGAAGCACAAGTGGCGATCTTGTTCTTCTTCGAACTCAAGCTAAGTATTGCTTTGACTTATTCTTAATACTTAATTTCCATTAAAATTCTAGTATAGTTTACTAAAACCTCGTCTTTCTTCTTTTGTAGGTTTATACAATCGAGGAAAGTGGATCAATGAAAACCTCTTGCTCGAAAGGTATTCAAGTTCTGATCTAAGCGTACATATTTTATGCATTATTCTTAGATTTTGTATAGAATACACGTGGTAATGGATTCGTTGGCTTATGGTACTCCACTGTAATATTTGAACCATGATCAATGGAATACACAGGTTGTTTTGTAAATACTTTGAACAAGGTTCATTTTAATGCGATAACTATTATTGCAATACACTTGTACACTACTGAATCATTATTTTTTTGTGGTGATACATCATATAAATAATGTATATGGACTCTTATTCATCATGTCTATTGTCTATGTTATTTGTACATATTTGAATAGTAATTGAACATATATATAATTCAATGGTAAATAGGAACATACAATAGTTCTATCATTTGTTTTGCATGAACACACACATATATGTATATACAATCATTGATATATGTATAACCATATTTAATGAGTAATAAGAACATATAATAGTTATTCTATTTATGTAGGGATGAGTGCACGCACGCACACACACACACACACACACATATACCATCACCACATTTCAATTAAAACAATATAGTATCCTTGAACTACAATAAACCATCACCTTCCTAACCATTAATACTCAAACATAATATTGACAAAGAATGCAAGTCAAGATACATATATGAAACTTGATGTTGGAATACAAATGGAACATCCACGTTCCACCCAACCCTAGAACAGGACAACCAATTTCACTTTCCCTGTTCACCCCCTAGCCTGACCATGAGTCCATAAGGGAAAACTAAATGATCCTCTTTAGCTATAGTCACCATCCACAGATTAGAAATTCCTTTGCCTCACACTCATAGTGCTCATAACAACAAAATATATTTTCCTTTCTCCCCCATACTACGAAGCGTCCTGCCTCCTCCATATGTGGTTTTTATATGCATCTTGTGCCTAGGTATTTTTCTTCCCTCCTTGGGAAATTCATAGATTTACAAATCCTTGATTTTTAGGGGCTTCTAGTGATCAAATTCCACATTTTCCACTTGTAAAAATCATCCTTGAGGTAAATCAAACCCGTTCTCCACTCATGGATTCATGGTGAGCTATTTTTAACCTGGTTGTTCCATTTGTCTTCAATCATTTGAGTTATAAAAAGTTTATCTTCCACATGTGTCAAAATAAAAGAGGTTAGCTGGGCAAGTCAAGTATCTTCCCAACTGACATCAAATAATTAATTACAATAATAAAAATTCCAAATTCATATTTTCCATAAATGGAAAATAATTTTCAAATCTAAATTTTCCAAAAACGTAAATTTATTCCAAATTTCACCTATAATTTAATATTCTTAAATTTGGGGGGTATTACATCCTCTCCCCCTTAAGTAAAACACTATCCTCAGTGTTCGTTCCCCTCTCATAATAGGGTGGGATAATATTTCTACAAATCTTCCTCCAATTCCCAAGTGGCCTCCTGAAGGCTAAAGTGCTTCCATTGCACGTTTACCTGGGCGATGGCTCTGTTCCATAGTACCATTTCTTTCCTGTCCAAAATTCACAGAGGTTTTGCCTGGAAATTGCCTTCTAGTTCCACTTGCACCATGTTTCAATCAATGATGTGAGTAGAATCATGAATATACTTTTTTAATAAGGAAACATGAAAAACATTATGAACTTTTAAGTTTGCGAGAATTACTAGTTGATACGCCACTAGTCCAATTCGAGTTAAAATATCGAAGGGGCCAGAAAACCTAGGTGTCAACTTTGAACAATATTTGAGCTTTAGAGAGATTCTCCTTTCTTTGACTTTCAGGTATACATGGTCCCCAATTTGAAATTCCTGGTGTCTCCTTTTTAAATCTGCGTAGCTTTTCTGTCGGTCTTGGGCCTCCTTTAAAAATTTTTGTACTCATTTTACCATTTTCTCCATTTCCTAGAGCATTTATGGTCCCATCATAAGCCTACCAACTGGATTATCCCAACTAATCAGAGTTTTGAATTTCCTTTTGTATAATTCTTCAAAGGGACTCATCTTGGCCGATGTTTGATAACCATTATTGTAAGAAAAATCAACTAAGTGTAGGTACTCCTACCACTTAGTTGGTTTCATTCTCACATACATTTGTAACATGTATTCCATGATCTAATTCATTCGTTCAATTTTCCCATCCATTTGTGGATGGTATCTTGTGTTGAAATATAGGTTAGTATCTACTCCTGCAAAAAAGTCCTTCCAAAACATTGACGTAAATTTGACATATCTATCGGAGATCACTATCTTAGGAATTCCATGTAATATAAATATTTCTTTCATAAAATTTTCAGCAATATTAATTGATTTATCAGTAGACTTCATAGGTATAAAATGTGCATATTTTCTTAGTTTATCAATTGCTACGATCATTGAGTCATTTTTCTTTTTAGTCTTAGGAAAATATGTGATGAATTCCAATGAGATAATCTCCCACTTCCATTCTTGTATAGGTAGATGTTGTAGCAAACTGGATGGATGTTGATGTTCATCCTTTACATGTTGACAATCTAAGAATTTAGATAAGTATTCAGTTTTTTCACTTCTCATGTTAGGACAATATAACATTTTTCTTAAGGATATTATCATTTTCTCGTATCCAAGATGACCATAATATGGACTTTTGTGCAATTCATATAGAATTGTTGACTTTAAATCAACATAATTCGGCATGTACATCCTGTTTTTGAACCTTAGCAGTCCATTTTTATCTAAACACAGATCTGTTTTCTCCAGTTTTCCTGCATTTTCTTGTAATTATGTTGTTGTTTTGATGTATTTTTCGTCATTACAGCTTGCAGATTTTATTCTTTCTTCGATGTCATTTTATGCATTGCTAAAACTTATCTCAAAAAGTTCATTAGTCCTCTGACATAGGGAATTTGCAAGTTTGTTTTATTTTTCTTTGATGTGTCTTACTTCAAAATAAAATTCACTAAAAAGGCTAGCCACCTCACTTTCCTTGCATTGAGATCTGGTTGAATGAATAAAAACTTTACATTACTGTTGTCAATTAGTAGAAGAAACTTTCTCTCCATTAAATAATGTCGTCACATTTTCAGCACATGAATTACATATTCTAACTCCAAATCATGTGTAACGTAATGATGTTCATGTTCTTTCAGTTTACGTGATTTGTAATAGATCAGATGTCCATATTGTGTTAGGACACCTCCTAAATCTTCTTTGCTTGTATCCACGCAAACTCTAAACTCTTTATCAAGATCCACTACCCTTAGGATAGGTGTTGTAATTAACAATAATTTTATTTTATTAAAGTTGTCCTGACACTTTTGTGACCAAGTAAATCTTATTCCCATTTTTTGTAAGGATGTAATTGGATACGCGATCTTAGAAAATCCTTCGATAAATCTTCGGCAATAACTGTTAATTCCCATTTATGATCCAATGTCTGCTACATCGTTAGGGATAGGCCATTCCATAATGGATTTTATCTTCTCTCAATCAACTGTGATACCCTCTTCAGATATCACGTGTCCTAGGTATTGTATCCTTCATTGGTAGAAGTCAAACTTATCAAACCTCGCATATAACTTGTGTTTCCTTAGGGTCTACAATACTATTTTCAGATGTTCTTCATGCTTTTCTTCCATTTTCGAGTAAACTAAAATATCATCAATAAACACCAACACAAATTTATCTAGGTATTGACTGAATATACTATTCATCAAACACATAAAGGTTGTTGGTGCATTAGTAAGAGCAAACAGAATTACGACAAACTCACCCTGTCCATATCATGTTCTAAATGTTGTTTTATTTATATTTTCGTCCTTTATTCACACTTGGTGATAATCAAACCTTAAATCTAACTTAGAGAAGATCTTTTTGTTGGACACACCTACCATACTTAGAGGGGGGGGGGTGAATGAGTGTGGGGCTCTTTTTCCCAAAACTTCCCTCTTGCAAAAAAAAACCCATCAATTAGCACTCAACATTTATTCATTACCCATTGTTTTCATTTATAACCAGTTAGATGTGAGCACATATCAACAACATATATCAACAATATATCATCAACAAGTCATCACCACAATGAACACAAAGAACACAAGATGTATGTACAATTTTCTTTTTATTACGGACTACAATCCTTGGCGTTTATCAACAACAACTGAATAGAGTACAAATCTACAAGAGCACCAGCTCTATATGCAAGACTCATCTTACATTCTCAGCACCAACTGAGATGAGGCAACAATCCTCATCAGATATCAATCTGTACCATAAACAAGAGCATCAACCATGCACCAACCTATGCCAAACAACCTGTAATCAACCTGTACCATAAACAAGTGCATCCAACCATGTACCAAGTATATACCAATCATGTGTCAACCACTCATCAACA
>ML777121.1:282068-353800 GCA_009831015.1 Picea engelmannii
TGTTTTCAAAATCACATTTAGAAATAATGCATTCAAGAGTTTTTGATGATTCTTTACCTTTGATGATCTTGATGGAGTGGTCTTCAATTTATTCTTTCTCTTCCTTTATTTGATATGTCTCCTCTAGCTTTAGCCATAGATCCCTGGCAGAAGTGCATTGTCCCATGCTCTCTTTGATAGGGCTTGAGAGTCCACTAAGAATTGTCTTGAGAGCCAATGCATCATTCTTCTTTCCTTCCCTTTGAGCTGCAAACTTTGACTTATTCTTCAACGAAACATATCCACCGATGGTTGCCTTCCAAATAGCTGCTCCCATTGTCTTCAAATACCTTATCAATCATGATAAGAAAATAATGAGTCATCTATACATTTTTCCAACAATGCATCGTATACCAATGGAACCACATCGATCCATCTTCATCATGTATCAATGACAACTCATTGATCCATCTTCATCTATGCATTCTCATCAAGGACAATACATATTATATTACATCAATCATCAATCAATCAATCATTTGACATCAATCAATCACTTGAAATCAATCAATGACATCAATCAATCAAACCATTGGCATCAACGACAACATGATCCAACACTTTTCTCCTCCCACTTGGTCAAACAGGTCATTAATTCTAGGTAAAGGATTCTTATTCTTGATCGTCATCTTATTTAGTTGTCGATAGTCAATGCATAGTATGAACGTCCCATATTCCTTTTTAACGAAATGAATCGGTGCTCCCCAAGGTGAGACACTTGGTCAGATGTATTCTTTATCTAAAAGTTCTTGCAACTAAATTTTAAGTTCCATTAATTCAGGTAAACACAATCTATAAAGTGCCTTAGATCTTAGGGCAGATCCAGGTAGTATAACGATAGAGAAATCTATATCTCTTCTTGGAGGTAGTTTTGGCATTTTGTCCACAAATACATCTCTAAACCCATGTACGATTGCAAAATCCTCTAAATTGGGTTTGTTTTCCTTTTCTAAAAGATTAGTTACTTGAACAGCATAAACCTGGCAACCTTTGTTCATACATTTCTTAAACCACATGGTTGATATGTGCCTAACCGAAACTAGTTTTATGATCCCTTGTATCTTCAAAACTGTGTTGTTTTCGTCTCTGTAAATAAGTGACTTTTCATAACAATTTAAAATTACTTTATGTTTATCTAACTAGTCCATTCCAGTGATTATATCGTAAGATCCCAAAGAAAAATGTACATATTTAACTTTGTACTTTGACTGTCTATGTTGAGTTCACATTCAGGAATAAAATATGTTACTTTTCTCTTGGTCCATATTGCTAATTGTACTAACCAGGAGTTAGCATGCTTTATTTTCTTGAGTTTGTTTAATTCAACTAAACTAGGAGTAACATAACTCAGACTAGATCATGTGTCAATTAATATAGAAATGCGGTTATCATGAATTTTTCCTTCGACCTGCATGATAGTGGATTGATGATCATCTTTTCTGCCATCCATAGATGCATTAATTATGTTCATGTTTTTTCCCATATATCCTACTCTAGAATCTTCTTGCGGGTTATGGATTGTAGTTCTTGTTGTGGAAATTAATCGTGGACAGTTTCTCCTCAACTGAGATTCTCCACACTCCCAACACTTCAATGGTTCTCTCGGGTTGTCTCCAACTTTCTTGACTCCCAGATTAACTAGTCTACCTCCCCCTTGAGCACTCTGGGTGTTGGGATGATATTCCTTATTTTGAAAACCTTTTTCAATATTCTAGAAAGGGGTTGGTTGGAAGTCATTCTTTCACTAATTCATTTTGTTTTGTTTTTTGTCCTTCCATGCCCTGGGAATTTAAGACCTTTGTTTTTACTGATCATATCGATCCGATCCTTTCTAAACACTTCATTCAAGGTCTTGGGATTGTAAAATTCAATTATTTCTTTGTACAGCTATGGCAGACAACTTAAGAATCATTGTATCTTTACTTTGTCTTCCTTGATGTATGGTACAAATCTCAATAGTTTTAGAAATTTATTTATCAGATCATCCATGGTAATTTGTTTGATTCTTAGCTCATATAATTCCTTAGTATTTCTTTGCTAATAGCTTTCTCACAAATATTTCTCTTGAAATATTTCTTAAAATTTGACCATTCCATTTGTTTCTCTTTCAATACCTTAGCTAATTTCAGGTCTTGCCACCAGATACTTGCTTTTCCCTTCAATTTGTAAATGGCCATTCTAACTTTCATATTACTAAAGTAATTGTAAATCTGGAAGTATTTATTTATATATAGTAGCCATGCTTCATCCTCCTCACCCATCCTTGATTCTCCGTCAAAGGTGGACAATTTTGTTTTCTTGAATTCACCTTCCAGGTTATCTATTTTTTTTTTCTTCTTGTAGTTGTTTGTTTCCTAACATGTGTGTTTCTTCGAAAGAACTGTTCTCATTTTCTGTTTCATGACAAGAGTTTTTAGAGGACCTTTTGCTGACTTTTTCCTCTTTGTCATTATCCTTTGACATCTTTTTTGTTACTATACTTCACAACAACATTTCATTTATTTATAACTGGTGTTCCTATGCCTTTTTCATATTTTCATTTTGTTCTTTAAACACTTGTAATTCCACGATGAGGTTCTTCATTGTTTCCAAAACTTGGGTGGCTGAAATTCCTTCACTACTATGCCCAGGTTCTTTATGAAGTCCTTGATTAGGATTCTCTTTAGGTCTGATTTCTTCTTCATTCTGTGCTGACATTATCGCAACACCAACAATTTTTTCTATTTGTAACAATGAACATATTTGTTAGTTTTTATTTAACATAAATTAAAAACTTTAAGTAATTTGGTCTTTCCCTGAGGTCTTGGTGTTATAACCTTTACTCTGATACCATATGTAGTGTACCCCAAATTTCCCAAATAAAAAAAAATGTTAGGGGACATTTAAAGTTCCTTGACTCTCTAACATTGATTGTGACACATAACTAATTCATTAAACATATTGTTATTCCTTTATTGTATGCATAGCAGATTACCATAGTTATTTTATTATACTCATACACTTATTTGTAATGAAGGAAATTGTGACCAAGACTATCATAGTCCTTAGAATAACACCATGTCTATGTCAATACACGTTATCCATACAATATATATATCATTTACCATATATATTGCATCAACTATCATATGGATATAGCCATAATGTTATCCATTTTAATACATATATCATTTACCATATATATTGCATCTTCTATCATATGGATATAACCATAATGCTTTCCATATTAATACATATATCCTTCACCATATAGGCTATCATGTAATACTTATATTAGTTACAACAATACATACATTGTTCAACATCCAAATTATTATGTGGATACCAAAACATTAATACCATCCATACTACATGTATATCGTCTAACATACAACATATTATATGGATACAATAACACATGTGACTTTAGTATACAATATACCTATCGTATGACATGTGGACTCTTATATGTTATCATGACATTAATATTATCACCAACTATATACCTATCATTTAACATTTAGATTTAGTATGTGAATAACATAACGTCGTATGCCCTTGTATAGTTTTGTGAACCTATACCATAACCATAATCTTTGTAACCCTACCCGACTAGTGACATGACTCAATATTGAATGGGTTTGAAATTGTTTAAACGCGTATGTCATATCTGGTCTTGTGGCCATTTACCTCTTGTTGTTTCATTAATGGGGAGCCCTGTATCATACCTCCCAAACCTAATCCTTAGGAAACCTCACCCAATGAGGGCTCGCCATCTCCATGGCTTCACATGGAAGAGGGGTGGTGCATACTTACTCTGTTTACTCCTCTACAAGGCCCTCAAGGTAACCCTCATTCATTTTTTCCCCCCCTTGGGCGTTGTAACAAGTTTTGTGTCTGCATTTGAAACCCAACCAATGTGCTTTCGTGAGGTTCGACTCTTTGGTTATGTAACAAGTTTTTTATCTGTGTTTACAAACTGACCAATGTGCTTTGACGAGGTTCATTTCTTCTCTTGTAACAAGTGTTTTGGTCTCTTTTTTGAAACAATACCGGTGCGTGATGAAGAAAAACCACAACGCATAATCGAGGTTCCCTATGCACTAAGGTAAGTAACGAATTTGTTATTGAAGACCTTTGTGTGAAGTATTTTGTACTGTGCTCTCTGTTTGAGGATTTACATGTATTATCATTGCGCCTTTGTATACATTTTCCTCTGACAGTTTCTCTGTGGTTTAATCTTAAACCTATTCTCTCGAACTCGTCCTAAGAATTTCAAGACTTGGTATACTAACTATTGTTATCCCGATTTGTCTGTTGTCAAACTTCATAGGGGATTTTTGTATTTAACATTTATGAATATATATATTCATTAACCCTCTATGGTAAATTCCTCATATTAAATTCTTGGTAATACCAATACTATTTATATGTGACAATATCAACCCCATGTTCGTGATTTTAATTGTGTATTATACAACCATATCATATCTAGAAAAAATTAAGCCTCTCGTAATTCATAAGTTACTTCCTGTGTATACATATAGTGATAATATTTATACAAAAAACTCTATCCTTTGTGGGGAAGTCCGTAATTTACCCACTGTAAAATTATAAATAATAGTATAAAACCCTCTATGGGAATCTGTAATTACGCTCCGTGTAAAAATATATTAAAACTCTGTAAATCATAATTCGTTCTCTATGTATGAAAATAGCGTTATTTACCCTCTGTGGGGATTTGTAATTACACTCTGTGTAAAATATATTAACACTATGTAAATCATAACTTACGCTCTACGTAAATACATATAGGAGTATTAATCCTTTGTAGGAAGTTGTAGATTTATGCTCTGTGTAATATCTGTAGTAGTATTAATTCTCTGTGGAATTTTTAAATCTATGCTCTCTGAAATGTTTTTATATTTAATTTTCGAGCATTTAATTAGAAATATAAAAAAAGGTTGTAATCATTTGAAACGACCCTTGTTCAAGTACCCTCTAGTTCTAAAACAATTCTCTACCAGGAGGGATTTGGTTCTTACTGAAGTGTTATTTAATTGTTGTGACTCAAAATTAAAATACACAGGTCACAACTCTTATGATCCTGTTTAGATTTTAAACTCTTATGCTCCTCTATTGTAAACTTTGCTTTGATACCATATGTAATGTACCTCTAAATTGAGATATTTTTTTTCTTTTTTCTTTTTGGTACATTAATCTCCAACTTCTCGTTAATAAATTTGTAGAACAAGATATTAAAGTTTACCCTGATTATAGAATGATGTTCTATCGGTTATATGAGGACAATACCATGTTAAACCAAAACATCATACTTTATATGATGGGTTGTCAAAGCTTACAATACCTTTTCCACACATATTTTTCTTTTATAAATCTTAATAATACTTATACCTATATTCACCTGCATACGATGTTTATTAGGACTCGAATCCTAGTCTTCTTAACACAAAAGGATTCTTCATGTTGTGCACAAGTTTATATCATTGCCCTGTCGTAATAGCATATCCAGCATACTATGTAAACATTGACAGTTACGACCTTGGTGTAACTCATATTAAGTCATGGTTAGCGGTATTAATTTGTCAAAGTCCAAGTCATTGAGATGGATTTCCCTTAAAGCTCAGTCATAGTCATAACACTTGTAGTTATCAGACTTAAGGTTTTAAATCATCCAAATCTCATGCACAAATCCTATGCAACTAACTCGTAGCTAAAGGTCATTCCACCAATATAGAAGAGGGAAGGTAAGCTAACTAAACGGGTTAGTTTTGTGACCGAACAATTATAACTGGGCAGACACGATATGACTATCATTAATCTCGTATCTTGGTTGGTAAGGGAGGGAAACGTATCTGTCAGAAAAGAATTAAGGCTCTATTCTTGTGTTTAATAGGGGGCTTGCACGCACTAGTCTTGATGGCTCTCCCAGCTGACCTTCCCTAATCCCAATGTGCCAACTTGGTCCTAGCACATGGTCCAATGTCCTTCGGCATTTACTATAGTAGTACACCCCTCACTGAGAGTCTAGGCAAGCTCTTTCCTCATCATTGTGACTCCTCGAGCAAATAACCTTGGCTTTGTGGGTGGTTCTTTTGGTTGAGGGGAAACATGTACATTGGAGGTCATTGTTCAGCCTTCTAGTTGACCCAACCCATTCTCCTGGTAAGTTCTTTTCCTTTTATGCAACTTAAAACTGGAGGCATAGAGATCTAGTGTTTCAAATCGGTGAAGTCCTTTTACTTGCAGTTCCTATCACATATGTTTTGTGTATTTCATTTTGATATACCGAGAATTTCGACACTCTAGCTCCTCGCTCTCAAAGCTCAGAGACTTGTCGGTTTAGCCTCCTGGTAAAATAGTTTAGGGATTTTGGTATGCCTGAGGTTACAGTACTTCACGATGTTACCAGGTGGTTACAAGAAGAGACTAGGGTCAAATACATGCACGTTTTTTGTGTTAAAAGGGGTTAGGGTGCCCTGTGTGTGACAACTCCTTCGCTCCCAACCTTTCCTTTGTGAAGGTTGAGTCCTTCCATTCAGCATTATGTTCGGTCCCTTAGATCGTCTTTTCAATCGATCCCATAGAACTTACTTATTTGGTAAAGAAAAGCGAATACTACTCAACATATTCGCGTCTAATTCCTGGAAAAATATTCTTTATATATGTGTCTTTGGAAAAATAGGGTTTTGTGAGAAATTTATAAGGGTATTGCTTCCATCGAATAAAAGTCTTCACCAATAGTTTTCTTGTATTGGTGACGCTAACTGTTGCCAGGCGACCTCGTAGGGGTCCGATCCTAATACGCCATGTAATGACTACTTGTTCACATTACTTTCTATGGACTTTAATTTGGGGAGGGTTTTAGAGTCCAACGTTGGAGTAAGATCTTGGTTCGAAACATGTCTTCATCACAAATCAATTTATACCTCTTTGTGTGTTAAGGAATTCAATGCCATCATTTACTATGTTTAAATCTATTGTTTACTATAACTATACTTTTCTTCTATTATAATTTGTTCTCGTTCAAGGTACTAGTATAATCACTAATGGTGGGCTTTGCTGATGTGAGGACCCATCAGAGACTTGTTGCACACTTCTCCCACGACCCAGATAACCACTGAGGAGGCAAGCGACAAGGAAAGAAAAGGGTGCGACCACCAATGCAGAAGTTAAGTATTCTCTGGTACATTCCATTAATAATAATTACCACTTCTATTGGTGTTCTATTGCTTCTTATAAATAATTTACTGATTCTCAGAATTGATAACTCTTTCAGGACTGTGTACACACAAGGTTTCTGGAGATTCCTCTTTGTATTTGATATAAAGGTATTCAAGTTCCTTTTTCTATTAACTACTCAAGAGAAACAACAAATATGATTACAAATTTTGGGTCTGTGGGCGTTCGATAAAGGTGCCATATATAATCTTAATTTTAGGTTCGACAGTCATGAGTAATGATAATTTGAAGGTTTTCCTATGGGAATTACTTTCCGGTTTAAATGAACACTGTAATGGCTATTGTATTAATCAAAACGTTCCAATCTTCGAATGTATCTCAGACTGGCACTTGGTCATTAAGGCTGTCATTTCAGTTTTCCTTTAAATCTATGTATTATTCGAATCTTAGAGTTATAAACAGTTTTCGAAGGATTATCTATGATTTGAAGGACTGTTTTCTTAAAACGAATTTCCTTGTTTTACTCAGACATTCCGTATTACCTCGATGAGTCTATAGTATTGCTATTTTTTTTATTGTTAGGGTTGAGGTTTATCCGATTCATGTGTTAAGATATGGCCTGTGTATGCTTATATATATATATATATATGTGTGTGTGTGTGTGTGTGTGTGTGTATGTATCGATATGCACAAAATTACAACTATTTATATTTGTATCCATCCTTTTGGTCGCTTTTACAATGTAGGGTAATTCTATCTTGCTAGTAATATTTTTCACTTTCACATTCAGGATGCTTATACCGAGGCTTGATAATACATGATGTCATTTTCTAATTCACACTGTTGTAGAGGTTTATTTTCCATCCCAATGCATACATATTAGTTCTTGTAATAATACATAAGAATATATGTGTAGATATGTTTTCTCTTGATCCTATTTACTTTCAGATCCATAGATATATAATTAAACTTCAAACCGAACTCTGTGTATAAATTCTTACAACAAAAATAATGACTTACAAGGTATAAAGACTTACAGAAATACAACAACCCCGATTTGTCCTAACAATACATAANAAAAAAAAAAAAAAAAAAAAAAAAAAAAAAAAACTCTAGTATTCAATCAGACATTGAATCAACCATAAACGTCGTTTAGCATTAGATTTGTAAGGTATGCTATCAGATTCATACATCATTCATTTGGATAGATTTCGCCTGGGAGTATTATATCCACACCGAATTTAATAGTCACACTACAACTGTGACTGAATCATTCAACATAAATGGGAAATAATTTTATTCAAATTCAATAAATACATCACATCAGATATAACATCATTCAGGCATCGAGGGATAGGAGACATATCTGAACCAGTTAGCAGGAAGGCAAAGGGAACAACCACGTTCCTCCCAATCGTAGAATAGGGAAATCAAAATCACTTGCCCCAATTCACCCCCTAGCCTGACCATGAACCCATGAGGGAGAACTTGGAAACTCTTCCTCAACAATGTCCTTCAATTCCATCCCATTCCTCTTGCCTCACACTCATTCTGTAGTGTTCATAACAACAAGGGAAAAATCATTAGTCTCTTTCTCCCGTCATACTTGGCAGCGTCCTGCCTCCTCACATAAGCTATTTATCAATCCAAGTCTATTTGCTCAGGTCTTTTTCCCCCCCTTGGGGATTTTTGCAGCTTTCTAAATCCCTTATTTTCAGGGGCTACTAGTGGCCAAATCCCTAATTTTCCACTTGTAATAATCAGCACAGAGGTGGTTCCAACATGTTCCCCAGTCATGGAGTCATGGTCAGCTAATTTTAACATGGTTGTTCCATTTGTCCTCCTGCAATCAATATAAAATATTATGTTTTCATACAAGTGTCATAGTCAAATAGTTAGTTCGGTCAAATCAAATCCCTACCCAAAAGTCATAATAATTTAATTACAATTATTAAATTCAAAATTTGGAATTGTTGTAAATGGAAAAAATCTTCCAAATTTGAATTTACTAAAAACAGAATAATTTCCCAATAAATTTAAATTAAAAAAAAAAAATTTATTTTTGGGGATGTCACATCGTTTCCCCCTTTAGTAAAACATTGTCCTCAGTGTTCGCCCCTTCCTTGGAATAGGGTTGGATAAGATTTCTTCAAATCTCCCTCCAAATCCCAAGGGGCCTCCTCAGGACTAAAGTGCTTCCATTGCACCTTTACCTGAGCGATGGCTCTGTTCCGAAGTGTTATTTCTCTCCGGTCAAGAATATGCAAGGGTTCCACCTGGAACTTGCCTTCAGGTTCCACCTGCACCAAGTTACAATCAATCATATGAGTAGGGTCATGAATATATTTTTTTAACAAAGAAACATGAAATACATTATGAATTCTTAGATTAGCGGGAAGTGCAAGTTGGTATGCTACGGGTCCAATTCAAGAAAGTATCTTGAAGGGCCCACAAAACCTGGGTGCCATCTTGGCACAGTTCCCTAACTTCAATGAGCTCTTTCGTGCTTTGACCTTCAAATAAACGTGGTCTCCCACTTGAAATTCCAAGTGTCTTCTTTGCTGATCTACATAGCTTTTATGTCTGTCCTGTGCTTCTTTCAAGTTCTGTTGTACCTTCCTTACCATGTTCTCCATTTCTTGGAGCATCTCTAGTCCAACCATGAGTCTCTCAGCCGTGTTATCCCAACTAATTGGAGTCATACACTTTATGTCGTACAATACTTTGAAAGGGCTTATCTTTTCCGACGTTTGGTACCCATTGTTATATGCAAATTCTACCAAGTGTAAATAATCTTCCCATTTTTTTGGTTTTGTTCTTATGTACATGCAGAGCATATCCTCCACGATTTGATTTGTCCTTTCGGTTTGTCCATTCATTTGTGGATGAAAACTCGTACTAAAATTCAGATTAGTATTTATCCCTACAAACAATTCCTTCCGAAAAGAAGATGTGAATTTTACGTCTCTATCTGAAATCACCATTTTAGGAATACCATGCAGTCTAAAAATTTCTTTCATGAATATTTCAGCAATGTTTATAGCTTTAAAAGTAGACTTTAAAGGAATAAAGTGTGTAGAATTACTGAGTTTGTTGATTACAACCATGATAGAATCATTATGTTTCTGAGTTTTAAGAAAACCTATTATAAAGTCTAGCGATATCGTCTCCCATTTCCATTCTGGTACTCGTAATGGCTGTAATAGGCCGAATGGATGCTGGTGTTCGGCCTTAACCTGTTGACAATCATGGCACCTAGCCAAGTACTCTGATGTTTCGCCTTTCATATTAAGCCAGTAAAATATTTTTCTAAGTGTCGTTATTGTTTTCTGGTAACCTGGGTGGCCAGAAAATAGTTTCTTATGCACTTCGTCCAAAATCGTTAATTTTAACTCTGCTGAATCTGGTATGTAAAGTCTTCTTTTAAATCGTAACAGTCCCTTCTTGTCGATACATAGATCTGGCTTATCTGAATTTGCGGTACTTTTTTGTAATTCTACCATCATCTTAGTGTAATTTCCATTGTTAATTCCTGTTGTCCTTATCCTTTGTTCCAAATCACTTTCTTCCCTGCTGATGTTTATCTCAAATAACTCATGGACTCGTTTGCTTAAAGCATCTGCTAATTTATTTTCCTTACCCTTGATATGTCTGACTTCAAATTCAAATTCACTCAACAAGGTTAGACATCTTGCTTTCCTTGCATTTAGGTCTGTTTGGCTAAACAAATATTTCACACCATTATTATCTGTCAATAGTAGAAACTTTCTTCCCATTATGTAGTGTCGCCACATTTTTAAGTCGTGTATTACCGCTGCCAATTCTAAGTCGTGAGTGACATAATTCCACTCATGTTATTTTAATTTCTGGGACTCATAACAAGTCACGTGTCCTTCCTAAGTTAGGACACCACCTAGTCCCTCTTTACTTGCATCAACACAAACTGTGAAGTCTTTATCTGGGTATGCTACCTTCAAAATAAGCGTCGATGTCAATAATTCCTTCAGCTTGTTAAAACTATCTTGACACTTTTGCGACCAGTTAAACTTGGTCCCTTTCTTTTGTAATGATGTGATAGGGTACGCTATCTTGGAAAAATCTTCTATAGATCTACGATAATATCCAATGATTCCCATGAATGATCGTATATCTGCCACATCCTTAGGTACTGGTCATTCCATAATGGCTTTGATCTTTTCTGGGTATACGACAATAACTTCTGCATAAATGACATGTCCTAAATATTGTATTTCCTTTCGATAAAAGTCACAGTTGTCGAAATTTGTGTATAGTTTGTGTTTCCTCAACGTTTGCAGAACTATTCTTAAGTTTTCATCATGTTCCTCCTCCATTTTAAATAGACCAGAATATCATCGATAAATACTAATATGATCTTGTCTAAGTATTGACTAAAAATGTTGTTCATCAGGCACATATATGTGGCTGGTGCATTAGTGAGTCCAAAAGGTATGACTACAAACTCGTAGTGTCCATATCTTGTTCAAAAATATATTTTGTTTATGTCCTCGTCCTTTATCCTAACTTGATGATAACCGAATCGTAAATCCAACTTTGAAAAGATCTTGGCCCCACCAACTTAATCGAACAGATCATTTATCCTTGGTAAGGGGTATTTGTTCTTAATAGTCATTTTGTTCAGTTGTCTATAATCAATACATAGTCTTAGAGTACCATATTTCTTTCTCACAAAGAGGATTGGTGCCCCCCATGGTGAGATAATCAGTCTAATATACTCCTTCTCCAACAATTCCTGTAATTGTAATTTTAATTCTATTAGTTCTCGTAGACTCATCCAGTAAGGTGCTTTTGAGATAGGGGTTCAACCAGGTAGTAGGTCTATGGAGAATTCTATTTCCCTTTGAGGGTGTAGTTCAGGTATCTCATCCACAAGCATGTCCCTAAAATCACGTAGGATAACAAAGTCTTCTAACTTTGGCTTATCTCCCTTTTCTAATAGTTCGTTACTTGGCTGGCATAAAACTAACATCCTTTCCTCATACATTTCTTGAGTTGCATCGCTGAAACTTTCCTGACTGATAGAGGTTTTAGTATACCTTGGGTTGTTCTAGTAGTGCCAAAGTCATCTTTATATTTGAGTAACTTTGTATAACAATCTAGCACTGCTTTGTGTTGTTCCAACCAATCCATCACGAAAATCATATCTAAGTTCCTAGTGGTAGGATGTTCATATTTGTTCTTATATTTTGACTGTCTAAGCTGAACTCCAAATCAGAAAGAAATTTGACTACATTCCTTTTAGTTCCTGTTGCTAGTTGTACCAGCCATGACTTTGTGTGCTTCAATTTCTTAAGTTTGTTTGACTCTACTACCTCAGGAGTAATATAAATTAACATAGCTCTAGGGTCAATTAAGATAGAAATTCGAGATTTATTGATTTTACCTTCGATCTGTACCACAAAGGATTGGTGGTCGACTTGTCGACCATCTATGGTTGCATTTATCCGATGCAGGCTTCTTCCCACGTCTCCCACTGTCAAGGCTTCCTATAAATCATGAACTATAGTTTTGTTTGTTGAACTTAAACATGGACAGTTCCTCCTTAGATGAGGTTCTCCACATTCCCATCACTTTAGTGTCTCGTGGGGGCTGTCGCCAAACTTTTTTGTTCCCAAATTTACCAGTTTACCACCGCCTTGCGTATTCAGATGATTGGAGTGAAAATCCTTTCTTGGAAATCTTTTTGCTGCATTTTGAAATAGAGTTGGCTGGTATCCCTTCTTTCACTAGTTCATTTGATCTTGTTTCTTATCCTTCCAGGCTTTGGGAAACTCCACTCGTTGTTTGTACTAGTCATAACACATTCGTTCTTTCCTGAATACTTCACTCAAGGATTTGGGGTTGTTGAACTCAATTCCGTCCCTGCAGTACTGCAGTAAACATCTTAAGAATCACTGCATTTTTACCTTATCCTCCCAAATGTATGGTACGAACCTTAGTAGCTCCAGAAATTTATTTATAAGGTCCTCCATCGACATCTGTCCAAGTCGTAGCTCATAGAATTCCATCTTTTTCCTTTCATAATATCTTTCAGTAAGGTATTGTTTTATGAAATACTTCTTAAAGTCACACCATTACAACTGTTTCTCCTTCAGGTCGTTGGCCAATTTCAGGTCTTGCCACCAAATCCTGGCCTTCCCTTTCAGATTGTAGATGGCCATTCTAACCTTCATATTGTTGGAATAGTTGTAGATCTAAAACTATTTTTTGATGTCCAACAACCATGCCTCAACTTCTTCTCCTGTCCTAGATTCTCCATCAAAGGTGGCTGGTTTAATTTTTTTAAATTCTCTTTCATGGTGGTCCACTTGTTTTCTTTTTCTGTCTGTTTTAGTTTTGTGTTCAGCTGAAGGTGTTCCTTCGGACGAACTGTCTCATTTTTCTGTTTCCGGCCCAGAGTTCTTGGAGGACTTTTTGCTGACCTCTTCGTCATGTTTATCATCCTTTCGGATTTTCTTGGTCACTATGCTACACAGCAGGACTTCATTTATCTCTTGTTGTTCATGTTGTGCCTTCTTCAATTTCTCATTGTCCACTTTGAAAACTTGCAACTCAACAATAAGATTTCTCAATGTTTCCAATAATTCCGTAGGAGAGCTTCCATCACTATTCTTCCTTGGGTCTCCATGAGGTTCCTGTTCTGGATTTCCTTCCATCCTGATTTCTACATCATTCTAAGCTCCCATGATTAACACAAAACAAAAAAGTATTTTGTTTGTAACAAGGAAGTTTTTATTAGTTTTTCATAAGTAAAATATATATGTCAAAGCGTTAATGTGGCCCTATTCAAGGCTCAATGTTGTAAACTCTTCTCTGATACCATATGTAATGTACCTCTAAATTGACATAATTTGTTTCTTTTTTCTTTTTGGTACATTAATCTCCAACTTTTCGTTAATAAAATTGTAGAATAAGATATTAAAGTTTACCCTGATTATAGACTGATGTTTTATCAGTTATATGAGGAAAATACCATGTTAAACCAAAACATCATACTTTATATGATGGGTTTTCAAAGCTTACAATACCTTTTCCACACAAAATCTTCTTTTATAAGTCTTAATAATACTTATACCTATATTCACCTGCATAAGATGTTTATTAGGATTCGAATCCTAGTCTTCTTAAAACAAAAGGATTCTTCATGTTGAGTGCAAGTTTATATCGTTGCCCTGTCGTAATAGCATATCCAATGTACTATGTAAACGTTGAGAGTTACGACCTTGGTGTAACTCATATTAAGTCATGGTTAGCGGTATTAATTTGTCAAAATTCGAGTTGCTGAAATAGATTTCCCTTAAGGCTCAGTCATGGTCATAACACTTGTAGTCATCCGACTTAAGGTTTTAAATCAAAGAAATCTCACGCAAAAATCCTATGAAACTAACTCATAGCTAAAGTTTGTTCCACCGATAGAGAAGAGGGAAGGTAATCTAATTGAACGAGTTAGTTTTGGGACCGAACATTTATAACTGGGTAGACCGGATATGACTGTCATTAATCTCATATCTTGGTTGGTAAGGGAGGGAATTGTATCTGTCAAAAAAGAATTAAGACTTTGTGCCTATGTTTAATAGGGGGTCCTTCACGCACCAGTCTTATTGCCTCTCCCACCTGACCTTCCCTAATCCTAATGTGCCAAGTCAGTCCTAGAACATGGTCCAACGTCCTTCAACATTTACTCTAGCAGTACACCCCTCACTTAGAGTCTAGGCGAGCTCTTTCCTTGTCATTGTGACTCCTCGAGGAAACAACCTCGACTCTGTGGGTGGCTCTTTTGGTTGAGGGGAAACATGTACACTGGAGGTCCTTGTTCATCCTTCAAGTCAACCCAGCCCATTCTCCTCGTAAGTTCTTTTCCTGTTATGCACCTTAAAACCGGAGGCATAGAGATCTGGTGTTTCATATCGGTGAAGACCTTTTACTTACAGTTCCTATCACATAGGTTTCATGTATTTCCTTTTGGTATAACGAAAATTTCGGAACATTGGCTCCTCTCTCTCAAATCTCAGAGACTTGTCGGTTTAGCCTCCTGGGAAAATAGTTTAGGCCTTTTGGTATGCTCGAGGTTACACTACATCACATTCTTACCCGGTGGTTACAGGACAAGACCAGGGTCAAATACATGCAATTTTTTTTTGTTAAAAGCGGTTAGGGTACCCTGTGTGTAACAACTCCTTCGCTCCCAACCTTTCCTTTATGAAGGTTGAGTCCTTCAATTCGGTATTCCATTCAGTCCCTTAGCTCGTATTTTCAATGGATCCCATAGCCATTACTTATTTGGTAAAGAAAATCCAATACTACTCAAGATATTCAGATCTAATTCCTGGAAAAAAATTCCTTATATATGTGTCTTTGGAAAAATAGGGTTCTGTCAGAAATTTGTCAAGGTATTTCTTCCATCGAATAAAACTCTGCACCAGCATTTTTCTTATATTGGTGACGCTAATGGTTTCCAGGCGACCTCATAGGGGTCTGATCCTGATACGCCCTATAATGACTTCTTGTTCACATTACTTTCTATGGACTGGAATTTGGGGAGGGTTTTGGAGTCCAACATTTGGGTAAGATCTTGGTTCGAAACCTGTCTTTGTCACAACTCGATTTATACATGTTTGCAGGTTAATGATGTCAATGTTGTAATTTACTATGTTTAAATCTGTTGTTTACTGTAACTGTACTTTTGTTCTATTATAATTTGTTCTCGTTCAAGGTACTGGTATAATCACTAATGGTGGGCTTTGCTGATGCAAGGACCCATAAAAGACTTGTTGTACGCTTCTCCCATGACCCAGATAACAAATCAGGCGGCAAGCGACAAGGAAAGAAAAGGCTGCGACCACCAATGCAGAAGTTAAGTATTCTTTGGTACATTCCATTAATAATAATTATCACTTTTGTTGGTGTTTTGTTGCTTCCTATAAATAATTTACTGATTCTTGGAATTGATAATTGTTTCAGGCATGTGTACACGCAAGGTCTCTGGAGCTTCCTCTTCATCTTCGATATAAAGGTATTCAAGTTCCTTTTTATGTTAACTACTCAGGAGACCCAACAAATAGGATTACAAATTTTGGGTCTGTGGGCGTTCGATAAAGGCGCCATATGTAATCTTAAGTTTAGGTTTGACAACCACGAGTAATGATAATTAGAAGGTTTTCCTACGGGAATTACTTTCCAGTTTAAATGAACATTGTAATGGCTATTGTATTAATCAAAACGTTTCACTATTCAAATGTATCTCAGACTGACACTTGGTCATTAAGGTCATCATTTCAGTTTTCCTTTAAATCTCTGTATTATTTGAATCTTACAGTTATAAAGAGTTTTGGAAGGATTATCTATGATTGGAAGGACTCTTTTCTTAAAATGAATTTATTTGTTTTAATCAGACATTTCGTATTACCTCGATGAGTCTATAGTATTCCTATTTTTCTTTACTATTAGGGTCGAGGTTTATCCAAGTCAAGTGTTAAGATATGGCCTATGGATGCTTACTTATATATATATATATATATATATATATATATATATATATATGTATGTATCGATATGTAAAGACGTATAATTATGTATATTTGTATCTGTCCTTTTGGTCGATTTTACTGTGTAGGGTAATTCTATCTCGCTAGTAATAGTTTTCACTTTCACATTCAGGATACTTATACCGAGGCTTGATAATACATGATGTCATTTTCTGATTCGCACTGCTGTAGCGGTTTATTTTCCATTCTAATGCATACAGATTAGTTCCTGTAATAATACATAAAAATATATGTGTAGATATGTTTTCCCTTGATCCTATTTACTTTCAGATCCATAGATATATAATTAAACTTCAAATCGAACTCTGTGTATAAAATCTTACAACAAAAATAATGACTTACAAGGTATTCAATCTGACTTTGACTCAACCATAAACGTTGTTCAACATTAGATTTCTACAGTATTCTATCAGATTCATACATCATTCATTTGGATAGATTTTGCCTGGGAGTATTGAATCCATACCGAATTTAATAGTCACACTACAACTGTGACTGAATCATTCAATAGAAATGGGAAATATTTCCATTCAAATTCAATAAATTCATCACATCAGATATAAGATCATTCACGCAACGAGAGATAGAAGACATATTTGAACCTGTTAGCAGGAAGGAAAAGGGAACAAACACATTCCTCCCAACCGTATAATAGGGCAATCAAAATCACTTTCCCCAATTCACCCCCTAGCCTAACCATGAACCCATGAGGGCGAACTTGGAAACTCTTCCTCAGCAATGTCCTTCAATTCCATCCCATTCCTCTTGCCTCACACTCATTCTGTAGTGTTCATAACAACAAGGGAAAAATCATTAGTCTCTTTCTCCCATCATACTTGGCAACATCCTACCTCCTCACATACGCTATTTATCAATCCAAGTCTATTTGTCCAGGTCTTTTTCCCTCCCTTGGGAATTTTCGCAGCTTTATAAATCCCTGATTTTCAGGGGCTACTAGTGGCCAAATCCCTGATTTTCCACTTGTAATAATCATCCCAGAGGTGGTTCCAACATGTTCCCCACTCATGGAGTCATGTTCAACTGATTTTAACATGGTTGTTCCATTTGTCCTCCTACAATCAATATAAAATATTTTGTTTTCATACAAGTGTCATAGTCAACTAGTTAGTTGGGTCAAATCAAATCCCTGCCCAAGAGTCATAATAATTTAATTACAATTATTAAATTCGAAATTCGGAATTTCCATAAATGGTAAAAATCTTCCAAATTCAAATTTATTAAAACTGGAATAATTTCCCAATAAATTTAAATTTCAAAAAATATTTTATTTTTGGGGATGTCACATTGGCCTATTGTACTACACTATAATATTTGAACCATGATTGATGGAATACACAGGTTGTTTTGTAAATACTTTGAAAAAGGTTCATTTGAATGTAACAACTATTCTTGGAATACACTTGTAGACTATTGAGTCAATATTTTTCTGTGGTGATAGATAATATAAAGAATGTATATGGACTCTTATTTGGTATCTCTATTCTCTATGTTATTTATACAGATTTGAATAGTAATTCAACATATATATAATTCAATGGTGAATAGGAGCATACAATACTTCTATCATTTCTTTTGCATGAACATATATATAGGTATATACATTCATTTATATATGTATAACCATATTTAATGATTAATAGGAACATACAATAGTTCTTCTAATTTTGTATGGATGAGCACACACACATATACCATCATCACATTTCAATTAAAAAAATATAGTATCCTTGAACTACAATAAACCATCAGCTTCCTAACAAATAATACTCAAACACAATACTGACAAAGAATGCAAGTGAAGATACATATATGAAACCTGATGCTAGAATAGAAATGAAACAACCACGTTCCATTCAACCATAGAACATGACAACCAAGTTCACTTGCCATGTTCACCCCCTAGCTCGACCATGAGTCCATAAGGGAAAACGAAATGATCCTCTTTAGCTATAGTCACCATCCACAGATCATAAATTCCTTTTCCTCACACTCACGCTCATAAAAAAAAAAAATATTTTCCTTTCTCCCCCATACTAAGCAACGTCCAACCTCCATTTGTGGTTTTTATATGCATTTTGTGCCTAGGTATTTTCCTTCCCTCCTTTGGAAATTCACAGATTTACAAATCCATGATTTTAAGGGGATGCTAGTGATCAAATTCCACAATTTGCACTTATAAAAATCATCCTTGAGGTTTAACTCAAACCTGTTCCCCATTCATGAAGTCATAGTGAGCTATTTTTAACCTGTTTGTTCCATTTGTCTTCCAACATTTGATTTATAAATTTTTTTTCTTCCACATATGTCAAAATAAAAGAGGTTAGTTGGGAAAGTCAAATATTTTCCCAACAGTCATCAAATAATTAATTATAATGATAAGAATTCCTAATTCAGATTTTCCATAAATGGCAAATAATTTCCAAATCTAAATTTTCCAAAAACGGAAATTTATTCCAAAGTTCACTTAGAATTTAATAGTCTAAAATTTTGGGGATATTACATAACTAGACTAAGCTAGGATTTCTAGCACAGAAGGGAAACACAATTGGGAGATTACACTAACACTCCCCTTAATCTCAATTGTTACATTTATCAAGACTTATAATGCCCATGAGTTGTATTTGAAATTCAAGAACAACTTTCCTAATTGTTTTGTTAAAATTTCTAGTTGATCTCTTGATCCACATAATTGAAGATAAATATCTCCATTATTGACAAGCTCTCAAATGAAGTGAAAGTGAGTGTCATTGTCCTTCTTTTATTGTGAGACACATGATTCTTTAGCAATGTGATGGGTGAGTTGTTATCAAAGAAAATACGAGTTGGCTCATTTTCTATATGTGCCAAATATTTCAAAAGTATTCTCAGCCATACATCTTGACATGATGTTGAAGTTGTGGCAGCATAGTCTGCCTCTACTAAAGATATTGAAACTATGGGTTGTTTCTTTGATCCGTGTGAAACAATATTGGTACCCAAGTGAAAAGAGTAACCATATGTGTTTTTCATGTCATTTAAATTGCATGTAAAATCATTGTCTGTGTACATTGTAAGTGAATAATCTTCTGAATTTTTCTACCAGAAACCGAGTTTAAGTGTGCCTACAACAATTATTAGTATTTTTTTCCAATTTTCGAGTGAGAACCCTTGGTTGATTCCATAAATATAGAAAGAAAACTTGTTGGAAACATTATATCAAGTCTAGTTGCAGTAATATACATAGTACTACGTACTAACCTCTTATACAAAGTTGAATCAATTGTTGATCTTTCATCCTGCTTGCTCAATTTATTTCCTAGATCAATAGGAGTTTTAGGTGGCTTGCATTTATCCATCATAAACCTTTTCATAATTTATGTAGCATACCTTTGTTGAGAGACAAAAATACCGTGACCATATTGCTCAACTTCAATACCCAAAAAATACTTCATGAGTCCAAGATCAATCATCTCAAAATATGTTCTCATGACAACTTTAAATTATTCTAACATTAGATTGCATGTATAAATCATATAGTCAACATAAAGGAAAACAATAAGTACTATACCTTCATGATCATATTTTTTATATAGAGTTGGCTCATTGTTCCTCCTACTAAATCTATTGTTGATCAAATAGGATTCAATGTGATTGTACAATTCCCTTGGGGATTTCTTCAATCCATACAATCCTTTCTTCAACTTGTACACTTTGTCCTCATGTCCTTTGACCTCAAAACTAAGTGGTTGATCCACTTAAATTTCTTCTTGTTGATTGTGATTCAAGAATGTTGACTTTACATCTAACTCGAGCACTTTCCATTTTTTCTCAGTTTTTGTAGCTAAAATGGTCCTTCATGTGATTAACCTTGCTATAGGACAAAAGGCTTCACCATAATCTATGTTAGGTTTCCGATAGAATCCTTTGACAACCAACACTTCCTTGTGTTTATCTATATTTCCTTTCTCATTAACCTTTTTTTGGTAAACCGACTTAAATCCTATGTTGAACTTCTCTGTTGGAATATCAACAAGATCCCAAGTCTTGTTCTTTTCTACGGATTCAATTTCTTCATTCGTGGATTATGCCCAATGTTCCTCTTTAAATGCTTTCTAAAGAAGGTTGGTTGATATGATTGTTGTTAAAAGTTATTATTTTGGTGATAAAGTTTCCTTAAACTCCTTGTTCGTTGATTTTCTATTGAAGAGGATGATTAACTAGTGGAAGAAGAACCATTTCCCAATTTTTCTTGTTGTCTTTGTACCTTTAGACTTCGTAGTCTTGGTGGATTTGCTTGTTATTATAAAATTTCTATTTGTTCATCAATTTTCTATTATGATTGTTTAATATCTCATTTTCTATGAATTTTAAAAATTTAATAATAGTAATAATAATAATAATCTATTTTTAATGTCACTTCCATGATACCAAATTGGTGTATGAGACTTCCTTGGTTTTGGGAGAAGGGACTCGCTCCTCTCAACCCCTTGTTTATGGGACAAGGGACCTATGGGACAAGGGAACCAGAACCCCTCCCCTTAGGCACAATGATTTTATTGCTAAAGCCTACGGAGGTATACATACCGTAACCCCCTATAGATTTGAACATATGACCTCCAAGAAGGAAAAAAATATTCTTAACCATTAGAACCACATGTATATCAATATTTCACCTACATTAACATACATGTATGTCATTATATAGACCTAATCCACTATTTTTTCACATGCAAAGATAAAACCTTTTAAAATAATTCTTTGTCATAATTATTTTATTATTTTTTATGTATAGAGAAACACTTCAATTGAAAACTCTTTTATTGTATTATTTTGTATGTATAGAGGAACACTTTTAGCTTGAGAACTATTTTATTTTTAATAGTGTTTCTTTGGTAAGTTGTTAATTTTTGAGTTATTTTGGAAAAAATAATTTCTTTTAGCAAAAGTGAATAGAATCAAAATCATCGAGAATTTATATGTAATATAGAAGAAAAAAATATGTTATATTTAACCTTATCCTATTACTACAATGTAAAGTGGGAGGATAAGAAACTTTCTTTCGTACTATGTAATAGGTGGTTCGAAACATGACATTGCATTTAGATGAATCAAATGTGTAGTAAGAACTTTTCATATTGGGGATATTAAATTTTCTTAGTACTATGTAATAAGTGGCTTAGAAGATGACATTTTCATTTGGAGGCATCCAATGTGTAGAAAACACTTCACATGTTAGGGATATTAAATGTGTAACATAGTCCAAATTTCACTAGTTAGATACTAGGTCAGAAGTGAGTTACAACATAACATTATCATTTGAATGTATTTAATTTGTAGTAGAAACTTTTGATATTGAGAATATTAAATATTTATTATTTACTATAAATTTCAATAAAAAAAATTTAATAAATATGAGCTAAGAGGTACTAACAAAAAGTGTTGAGTTAATATATGTTTCATTAAATTTGTACTACTAACTAAAATCCAAAAAAACAGAAAAATAATGGTAACACATGAAAATAATTGTACACACATGAATACCAATGCTCTATGTTACCTCTCGAGGAGGTACCATAGAGTTTTCATTTTTGGATACACCATTATAAGCTCAAGGATGCAAGTTAAATCCATGTAAACCATAGTGGATGATTTTTGTAGTGGACTTATAGACTGAGTCTGATCATGATCAGTCCCCTTATGTCCCCATCTCACTGTAGATTATATGTTGTAATTTTTGTTTTTCTTGGTCTTGGATATTTTTAATTGTGTTTTTGGTAGAGGTTTTTTATCATAGTTGTGGAAGATATTCAATAAATTTATTGAGGGGATACATAGTCACGTCGAAGAGAGGAAGATAAGCCTTTGTCTCCTTACTCTCTTTGTGGGATCCAAGGGTAATGAAACAGATTTGTTGGACCAACTCCTTTAGTAGTAGATCCAAACAATTTGTCTATTATCTCTTTGGCCCAAGTTGATTAGTATCTTGGAAACCATTTTGTAGAGAAGCTTTCCTAGAAAGATCCAATTAAGAGACCATCTATCTGTAAAATCTCTAGAATGGGTGGTGATAGTGTTTCCTCTCCAAACTAAGTTGTCTAGATATATATCTATTAGAGTAGCTAGGTATTGACGGGCGCTTATGACACACCATCAAAAACAAGGGAAGATCCGGTCCAGGGTTGTCTACTTAACCCAAGTCGTTTGGGATAATCTACCATGACGGGTTTATTGGCTTTGCTAGCCAACTAGGATAATAAGATAGCTAAAAGATGTACACTAACTAAAGGTAAAATTTTATCAATCATCACACTAATACGATTTCTTAACTAATAGTATTATATACAATAAATATATACAATTACAAGGTTTAAATAAAGCCTCATGAAAATGATTGTTTTCAACTAAAGGATTAAAACAAGATGAAAAATAAAAGGGAACTTTTTTTATACTATAAATGACGAAATAATAAATAATGAGTGAATAAGATTATAAATGATATAATGTTAATGGACAAAGAATTTAACATTTAAATGATGTAATCATTATTCAATTGCAAAATAACAAATCAAATAAAATATAGACTAACTAACCTGACGTTGATCAACAGTACTAAGATAGATTCGTCTTTTTGTATTTGTATATGCTCCACTTAACCCGTGTCAAGTATAAATATATGAAAAAAGAAAGAACGATACTTCCTAAAATAACTCAAATAAGTCTTATATAATCCGGAACAAGTCTACGATGATAGAAAGACAAATATATTTTATCTCATGTGACTTTAAAATATCCAATAACTGAAAATGAAAGAAAATCCAACTCTCAGCAAACGGTATTACCAAAATTACATGTAAAATCAAAATGAATAGATAGACAATCAGTCACAGATATTAACAGAACCAAAATATAATGAACCAAGTAAAGGAAAACATAACATGAAAAGTTATATGCACAACAGATTAAAGCTAGTTCAATACAAATAAAATTTCACATCTATAAATTACATGAGAAACAATGATAACATTTCACAGTATACAAAACGACGAAATCCAAAGAGTAAATTGTATCTCACATATTTTCAAAAAATTAAGTCCATCATATGGTCCAAGAGGAATTCACATACTAGTAACTCGCTAATATTTAAAGAGAACTTGTGGTTTTCATGTATAACGCTTCTCCAACAACTGTTTGTTAAGAGAAATCTATAGCAGAAGGTTGTATAATTTTAAGATTGTGATAGTGTCAGGATAAAAATCACTTTGACTCACAATTTAAATCTTATTTAAAATGCAGAAAGAACAACTTTCAAATCATGATCCTTATTGAAGATATAATAGATTAATCGACAATAATAAAAATATCAATTGAAGAATTATATCTTTACAAATCTCAATTACATGAATAAACTCAATATAATACAAGATTTGTATCAAATTAATACAATCACCAAGATCAATATAATTGGGATAATAGACTCTTAAAGAGTGAAAACATTAATACATAAATGGTAGCAATTAACCATGTATTGATAAAACAGACTAAAGCTAATTTAAATCAATGCATAGTCAATTAATCAAAGAATATGAAGATATTATAATGATAACAAAACCATTTTACTCACAAGACAAAAGCCATTAACAAATCTAGAATTTCAGATTCTTCTTCGAAAATACTGGTCCATTCTCCCAAAATTCCAACCATATGTTAATCCATTTAAAAAGAAAAAGTTTATAAAATAAATAATATACAAAAAATAAAGGACAAAAATCCTCCTCCGAATTTCTTGGATCTCTTGGGATCTGAACTTTCTCATATATTTATGCAATGAATGAACAATTTGAACGTCACTAACAATTTCTGCCACCTGAAATTTTCCTTGTAAAGAGACAAAAATATCACTCAAATCATGAATTTTTGGGGGGGAAATATTGCGTGTAAACTAAATGGGGCCATTCTACATATGGTTTTTCAACCATTTCTTCAAGTTCCTTACGGTTTGGCTATAATCAATCCCGCAAAATCATCTGGTTGTTCTTGAATGCATTCCCAAATCTTATATGTTGTCGCTCATAAATTATTTGCAGCAATCCACTATAATTTTTGGATAAATTTTCTTGAATTTATTTAGATAATAAAATCAAGCCATGATCATATCCGTACCAAATAACTGATAATAGAAACCTATAAAACAAAAAGAAACCAAATTGATAACCTAAAAATTGTGAATAGAACAAAATCTAGAACAATAAAATTAAAAGGAATTTAAACTAACAATAAGTTCAAAAAATATATATTTTATATTTTCCTTTCAAATATTATCTTAAAATTCTAGAAGCTTCAAGTTGACGGAGAGGAGAAAAATATTAATTTTGGGTTTTCACAAAATCAAACAAATGATAGATAAAATTTTTATTTTTTATTTTTATTTTGAAATGAGATGCAAAATGAAAAAAATAATTAATTAATTAAACCTACCAAATGATTTTGTGAAAATGATTGCTAATGAGAAAAAGACGAAAGCATAATCATAATTTAAATGAATGTAAACAGTTGATAAAAATTAATGTTTTCGTTTAAATTAAGATTTCTATGTTCATCTCTCCCTCATTCAAATTTGATCAAATGTGAAAAAATGTCATAGAAAAGATGTGTTGCAATAATCTTTCTTCCTGTAAAATAATTGTTATTAATCCATGTCTTCAACCAAACCATTCTCATAGTAGATAAATATAATAAGGAAGAGGTAATTACAAACTCCCAAATTATGAAGCTCGTCCATCAACATCAAAACTCTATAGAAAGAAAAACGAAATGGCATTTGAATTTCATGAAATTCAAACTACACACAAAAAAAGAATATAAATTCAAACCAACCTCGAAACAAAGAAAACCAATACCATTTCAATCAAGTCAAAGGAAAAAAAAACCGAAGAATCCAAGTAAAAATTTGAGGGACCCTAGATTTTGATTAAAAATAAAGAAGGAGGTTGTTGCGGCCCAACACTACGATGAATAATCTCTCTATTATGAGCATTGGTGTGGTTTATATGCTTTCAATTTTATATTGTTCCATTTCAAGTTTTGATTATATGATTTCAATCGAGGAATGCTTTGTTAATGTTAGTTGAAATTTGCACTTCATCGGAATAAGTTTTATCATGAGCATTAGTTTAGATTTTAATTTCAAATTTTCATTTTAGTATTTCATTTCATAGGTTAGATTGCAATTTTGGTTGTGTTTCAGTTTACCTTTTCTTTCTAGGAAGGGATAAGGATTCTTTTCTTATTCCTTCTCCGATCATTTGATATTTTTCTTTGGTAATTTTTCAAGCCCATAGGTTGAGATTCCGGGGTTCTTACATCCTCTCACGAAGAGCATGTTTCCATAGTTGGAGCCTGTTGTTACTATTAGACAACTAAGAGGGGGGGTGAATCAGTTTTTACCATGCTTAAACAATTATTCTTATTTTAAACTCTTTACAATGTATTCAATGAAAATGACAATAATGCAGGGAAATAAGTAATAGCACATTCAGCATCAATCACACATATGAGATACACAGAGACAGATATTTCCTGAGGAAACCCATAGAGGGTAAAAACCTCTTCTTCTTTATATGATAAGTAATCCTTACACTCTTTACATTATCATACATATGAGAACCAACACATAATGATCCTGCAACCTCTGTTTTGCAGGCTGCTACTTGCTGAGAGAACCAACTCTCTGGTTTCTTTAGCACAAACTAGAAGGAAGCACCAACTCCCTGGTTTCTCTAGCACTAACTAGAAGGAAGCACCAACTCCATGTGTTCAAGAACCCACTTGAACCTCTGAGGACACCAGTCCTCCCTAGCACCTCCCTACCACCCTAAAATATAAATCTTTGCTTTTATAACTTATTACAGTGATATAAAGTTCTTCAATGGCTTACCAGTCTCATCACTGTTCTGCTACACTGCGTTGCTCTGTCTGCATCAATGTCGTTTTCACACTCCTTGCGCTTTCTGTTCTTTTTCCTTTTATTCTCTTTGCGCCATGTCTCTTCAATGCACCATTCCCCTTCTGTTCATTTCTACTATTGACCTCTCCCCCTTCTTCACACCTCAATCCCTCATAACAACAAAAACACTCATCTCTTCTTTGTTCTACATACTTATAGTCTCTGTCCTCCTTGTGCATGCTATCCTGCCATGCATCTGCATGCTTCCTCCATCTCGAGTGCTCTTCTTGATCATCATGGCAAATCTTCAACTTCTCTCACCGTTTTTCTCATGCATCTATCATTGCTAGGTGTTATGTCGAGATTCCTCAGCTTATCTAGCAGTTGAGACTCTTCGTCTTCTTTGTCATAGACTATCTCATCCTCTAGCAGAAACCATCATTTGTTTCTAGCAGTTACACTGTGAAGTGCAACAGTAGCCCTCCGATCTTATTCAAACTCATCTGCATCATTGAATTGAATTCATTGAATCTTACGTTCATTTTGTCGTTTCGGCATTTTGGCATTCGAGAATTCGACATTCGTGTGATCAAGTGTCTCGACACTCTAGGTCACGAACCCCGGAATGGATCTTATCTGTGACATTTCGCGACTTCAGGTTTCGTGATTTCGATACTCCTCTAATGAAGAGTCTTTACTCTTGACTCCTCCTACTCCCGTTATCCAAAACTCTGGTATGGAGTCTTTATCATTTCTCAACTTCCAGTTTCGCAACTTCTGGGCTCCTTATGATGAGAGTCTTTGTCATTTCCATCTCCTGGTATCCGAAATACTAGTATCCATTACTCCAAGTGATGCACCTGTTTCGAGTTTTCGCATTTCGGCACTTCGGGACTCTTGACGATGTGAGTCTCTGACATCTCCATCTCCTGGTAACCGAAATCCCGATATCCAACACTCCAAGAGATGCACATGTTTCAGGTTTGCGCATTTCGGCACTTCGGGACTCCTGATGATGTGAGTCTCTGAAATATCCATCTCCCGATAAGTGAAATCCCGTTATCCGAAGCTCTGAAATGGAGCTTGGTTGCACTAGCTCCGATCATTTCAGCAATTCGCATTTTGGCCTTTTGCGATTCTTGCAATGAAGAGTCCCGTCACTTGACTATTCCAACTCCCAGTATACGAAGCTCTAAAATGGAGTCGGATCAATGGTCCACACTCTTGATGATTCGACGGTTATTCTCTACCCTGGGACTTCATCCTTCGGGACTTTGGGGGAGCGATAGTGATACAACTCCCCAAGCTAAAACTCTTGTAGTGAGGTCAGTCTTGCATCACTCACTGACATGTCGTGACCCGAGTGGCTACCACGTGTCAACCAGAAATGTGAATTCCAGTGGCCTAAAATGCCAAATCAACTTGACACTTGTCGTTGTCTGATCATGCCATGTGTCATGGTCTTCCACGTGTCCTTTCTGACATGGTCTGCCACATTCACTTCCTATAACTATCGGCTCAGATCCCTTCACGATTTTGCATATCGCTATTTCAGTTTTCGCGACTTCGGGAGTCCTGTAGTAAGAGTTCTTGACATCCCCAACTCCCAGTATCCTAAATCGTCCTCCTTCTTCCATGATTTCGGCGTTTCGCATTTCACGATTCCGAGACTCCTGATGATGAAGAGTCTTGACTCTTCCAACTCCCGCTACCTGAAACTCCAAAATGGAGTTATTTCCTGGTCTGCAAAACTCTTCATTTACGTGCCTCTTTCGAGATTTTGGGATTAGATTTCGCAACTCTAGGACTCCCGTGTTAAAGAGTCTCTATTATTGACTTCTCAATTTCCCGGTATCCGAAACTCTGAAATGAAGTTTACTCCCAATATGTGAAATTCTTTGTTTATGTGTCTCTTTCAGGATTTTGGGATTCCAGATTTTGCAACTCCGGGACTCTTGTGTTGAAGAGTCTCAATTATTGACTTCTCAATTTACCGATATCTGAAACTCCCAAATGAAGTTTACGCCAACACTTCGATCTTGCCATTTGATCATCATTGCGTTGTTGGTCTTCCTTGCCTGCTTTTTTTCCATCAAATGAACAAGCACACCTTCAAACTACATTCGAATTTGCGTTAATTCCTCCTGAGCTTACTTTGTTAATGTTTTTCCATCAATGTATATTCTAATATTGCCATTAATGACAAGCATACCTACCTATAAGCATGCCAACAATATCCCCCTTTGGCATTGATGGCAACCCTGAACGACTGCATTATTCTGTTTGGACCTCCAACTGTATCATCAGGTCCACACCACTTCTTTTCTCCCCCTTTGACATCAATGTCAAAGAAAGAAAAAAAACATGCTCCCCCTGAACTGTTGCAGTATTTTTAGGAGGTATTAGATATTCAATCAATACACAACTCCCCCTAACAGGATGGACTCTCTTAGGTGTGATATGGGATGATGCCCAGCTTCTGTCGGAGATATTCAAATGGTGTCTTGGCTAGGGTTTTAGTAAAGATGTCTGCAATTTTTTATGTGGTTGAAATGTAATCGACCTGAGCAACCTGATTGGTGACCTGCTCTCTCATAAAATGGTATTTTATGGGAATATGCTTGGTCTTGGACTGGAGTACAATATTCTTAGACACACTGATGGCACTAGTGTTATCACAATGAATTGGGATCGTTGCTGCGTATTTTACCTCCAAGTCTACAAGTGTCTGAATCATCCATAATACCTGAGTGCAACAGGTAGCAGCAACAATGTACTCTGCATCTGTAGTCGATAAGGAAATGGAACCTTGCTTTTTACTAAGCCATGCTACTAATGAGTCACCCAAGAAGAATGCTCCTCCACTGGTGCTTTTTCTCTCACCAACACAGTTTGCCCAATCTGCATCTGAATAGGTAGTTAATTGAAAATTCTAATTTCTGGGATACCACAGACCATAAGTCATTGTTTATTTCAAATACCTGAATATTCTTTTGACATCTTGCAAATGACTCTGTTTAGGTGCAGACTGATATCTTCCTACCATTCCAATAGCATGTATTATGTCTGGGTGAGATGTTTTGATGTACAAAAGGCTACCTATCGTTGACCTATATGAACTTTGATCAACATCAGGTGAGTCATCATCCTTTCTTAATTTGCATCCAGTTACCATAGGTGTGCCCACATGTTTAGAATCTTCCATTTGAAACCTTTTCAACATTTCTCTTCGATATTTTTCTTGAGAAATGAACATCCCTTCAGACCTCTGAGTAATTTGTAGATGAAGAATAAATGACAGCTCACCTATCATAAACATTTCAAACTTAGACTCCATGGTAGAAGCAAACCATTTTACCAATGAATCCTTATTACATCTGAAGATGATGTCATCTACATAGACCAACACAATGAGCAAATCATCACCCTTTGTTTTGATATATAGGTTGTTGTCAACTATTCCTCTCTTGAACCCTTTGTCTTTGAGATACATATCCCGTCTGTGATAGTAGGAACAAGTAGCTTGTTTTAATCCATATAAATCTTTCTTCATCTTGCATACTAAGTCAGGGTTATCAGATAGTTTGAAACCCTCTGGTTGTTCCATATAGACTTCTTCATTTAAATCTCCATTTAGAAAAGCTGAGTTGACATCCATTTGATAGACTTTAAACCTTTTATGACAAGCATAGGCAAGAAATATTCTGATAGATTCCAACCTTGCTACGAGCGCAAATGTTTCATCAAAATCCAGTCCTTCTATTTGAGCATAGCCTTTACAGACCAATCTTGATTTGTTCCTGACAACTTGTCCCTACTCATTCAACTTGTTCTTAAATATCCATTTGGAGCCAATGATATTTTTACCTTCCGGTCTCTGAACCATCTCCCACGTATTGTTTTTCTCAATCTGATCAAGTTCTTCATTCATTGCTTTAACCCAATGTTCATCTTTGCTAGCTTCATTAAAATTCTTGGGTTCCAGCATGAATATGAAATCTATATGTGATTGTTCGATGTTTTTGATTAGCTTTCTCCTAGTTTGTACACCTTGGTCTTTTTCACCAATTATCTGACTTGCATGATGATTCTTTTGAGTGATTCCAGAGGAGGAATTTGATGTTGTCTGTCAATTTGGGTTTGTCTGAGTGTTTGTGTCTTCATCTCATTCAGAGTCTTCATTTTTTGATTCTTGGACCTGTTCTTCTTCTTCTCTAGTTGTGTCTTTTGTAGAAGAGTCATTTCTATACACCTCTCTTCCTGGGATTCCTTCATCGACTTTCACGTCAATACACTCAACCATTTTATGTAGCCTCTTATTATAGCATCTGTATCCTTTACTATTTGTAATATACCCCAAGAAGATACTTTCATCAGCCCTGTCATCATATTTTCCAAGGTTCTCATCATTATTCTTTATGTAGCATTTACTCCCAAAGACTTTGAAGTGTTTAATTGAAGCAGGTATCCCAAACCACGGTTCATAAGGTGTCTTGTCACTTTTTGGTCTTAGGTGGGCTTTGTTAAGAACATGGACTATTGTGTGTATTGCTTCTACCCAGTAGGTTTGACCAATGTTCTTCTCATTCATCATTGACCTGGCCATTTCCTGCACTGTTCTATTTTGCCTCTCAACTACTCCATTTTGTTGTGGAGTTCTTGGGATTGTGTATTCTTTCTTGATCCCATGCTTGTCATAGAATTCCTTGAAGTCACTTGACATAAAATATCCTCCTCAGTCTGATATTACTTCCTTTAACCTCTTGCTTGTTTGGGTCTAAGTTAAAGCCTTAAATATTTTAAACTTCTCAAATGCTTCATCTTTTTCTTTGAGAAAGGCAACCCAAGTAAGTCTGGAGTAATTATCAATAATCAGCATGAAGTAGTTTTCTTTCCCTGTGCCTTCCTATCTTGATGGTACACATAAATCCATATGAACTAGTTGGAGTGGTTTCTCTGTTGAAGTAAAGCTCTTGGACTTAAACTGTGTCCTGTTTAGGTTTCCTACTTTGTAGGGTTTACACATTGAATCTTGGGGCTTTGATATTCTCGGAAGATATTTTACTGCCTCGAGATTTCTGAGTTTGATTAAGTGGTCAAAGTTTAGATGTCCAAGTCTCCTATTCCATAACCATATTTCATCATGTTTTCTTAGATTACATTCTTCTCTATCTTCTTTCAACACATGTACATTATTTTCTGTCCTTTTGCCTTTGGCCACCACTTCTCCTGAGTTTACAGACTTTATCTTGTAGTCCTTGGACGTGAACACCACTTCACATCCTCTGTCACGCATTTGAATTACACTGAGCATATTATTTTTCAGCCCATCTACAAGTAGAACATATTGGGCTTTTCCTTTCCCGTTACTTAAACTCACCATCCCTTTACCCTGTATTTTACCTGGAGAATCATTTCCAAAGGTTATGTTCCCTAATTTGCTTTCACTTAGGGATAGAAGCTTACCTTTGTCTCTCGTAATATGTTTGGAGCATCCACTTTATATATACCAAGGGTTCATTTTTCTTTGAGCTGACAACACTAATCCACACTTGTCACTTTCTTTCTTCTTCCAAAACTTGACATTTTCAGCAGGGGAATTCAAATCTGGTTCATAGTTCTTTAATTGATAGTCAATAGACTTATGTCCATAGTTATGACAGATGTAGCATTCAATCTCATTGTTCAATAGGTCAAAATTATTGTTGCAGCGTTATCTACTCATTGATTGTTGATTATTTCTTGACCTCCTTAGTTGCATGTCCCTAGACTTAATTTGGCAATTTGCAATCTGTGAAGGTTTGTTGTTTGGCTGCATCACTCTCTATTGTGGCAAGTATTTATTCCTTTGAAATATTAATTGCTCATGTCTAAGTCTTAAAGAACAATTTACAGCTTTGTGACCAAAGTTAGAACAGTAGAAACAATAGCCATAGAAAAATTCTTTGTACCTAGAGAATGGTTGTCTTCTTTGAGAAAATCGATTTCTTCCATGTTGATGACGTCTTTCAGCAGGGAGCGCACTATTTGTTTGTTCTACAGATTCAATCCTGGAACCTTTTTCCTTACTCGTCCTGGGCAGCTGATTGTCTTCCTTTGTTTCTGCAGGTTTGTTGTTGTCATTGGTTGTACATTTGACAAACTTGATGGGTTCTTCATTTCTTGGCTTGCCACTACTTGATGCCTCTTCATAACCCAAACCAATTTTTAGCTTTGGATTCCTTTGCTGATTCAGAGTGGTGGCTAATCCTTTTGAGGCTTTGATACTTGACAGATTCTGATTATACAAGGCTTGAAACTTCTCCATCTCTTTGCTAGTTTTCACTACTTCTTGTTCTAATGCTTCACATCTTGCCTTCTTTTCTGATAATTGTCGTTTCAGAATGTCTTCAATTTTCTTTTCCTCTTCTAATTCTATTTTTAGTAGGACAAGGTCTTCATCAGGTTCTTTACTGTCTTTCTCAAAATGTATCAGCAATTGTCTTTGCTTTTTGTTCTTGATTCTTAGTCTGTCAATCTCTTCCAGTGCACTAATCAATTCTCCTTCCATGTCAACCACAACTTCTTCTTCATTAACATCACTCCTTGTGTTGTTATTATCATAATCCTCTTTGGCCATAAGTATGAAGTCATTTAGTTTATCTTCAATAGATGAGTTATTGTATTCATCATCTCAAGGATCATCATCATTGTTTACTCATAGACTTTTCTTCTTAAATTTATTCTCTTTAAATAAATTTCTATGTTTGTACTTATCCTCATCATCATATGTATAATCCTTTCCTTTGTGGGGACATTTATTTGAAAAATGACCTATCCTACCACAGTTGAAACATTTGACAGGAAATTTACCTTTGTATGTTCCTGATCCCTTCTTCAGTCTCTTCACAAATTTTGCTTCAATTTCATCGGGCTCAGAATCCCCATTCTTGTTTGCCTTAAATGATGCTTCTTTGGAGATGGGTTTATCTTAAACTATTGTCATTTCATATGCAGTCAATGTTCCTAGAAGTTGATCAAACTCCAAGGTTTTTAGGTCATTTAGTTCTTATATAGCTGAGACCTTCGGATTGAACCTATCTGGGAGAGATCTCAAGATTTTCTGAACTAAAGAAGGTTCCTCAATTGTTTCACCAAGCGCTTTCATTGCATTTACCATTTCTTCTACTCGCATAAAGTATTTTCCAACAATTTCATCTTCTTTCATCTTCATTTGTTCAAACTACATTCTGTAGGTTTGAAGCTTGGCATCATTTACCTTCTCATTACCTTCATAACTATTAATGAGTTTGTCCCACATTTCTTTGGCAGTTCCTAGATGCATAACTTTTACGAATTCTACTTCTGCAAGCCCACTCAAGATAGCATTCATAGCCTTAGCGTTGAAGCTGAATTCTAATTTGTCAACCTTATTAGCTAGTACAACTGGCTTTACATAACCAATGTCTACCACATCCCAAACATCTGCACCTAAAACCATTATGTAGGTTGTCATTCTAACTTTCCAGAAGGCAAAGTTTATTCCATTGAATAGAGGGGCCTTATTTGTTGAATTTTCTTCATGGCTTGACATATTTAAGCTCTAGGATCTGCCCTTAGATAAAAGGGGTCGGCTCTGATACCAATTGTTGGAAAACTGAGAAGGGGGGTGAATCAATTGTTACCATGATTAAACAATTATGATTATTTTAAACTCTTTACAATGTACTCAATGACAATCACAATAATGCAGGGAAATAAGTAATAGCACATTCAACATCAATCACTCATATGAGATACACAGAGACAAATATTTCCTGAGGAAACCCATAGAGGGTAAAAACCTCTTCTTCTTTATATGATAAGTAATCTTTACAGTCTTTACATTATCATACACATGATCTCCAACTCATAATGAGGCTGCAACCTCTGTTTTGCAAGCTGCTACTTGCTGAGAGCACCAACTCTCTGGTTTCTCTAGCACCAACTCCCTGGTTTTTCTAGCACCAACTAGAAGGAAGCACCAACTCCCTGTGTTCAAGCACCCACTTGAACCTCTAAGGACATCGGTCCTCCCTAGCACCTCCCTACCACCCTGTAATATAAATCTTTGCTATTATGACTTATTACAGTGATATAAAGTTCTTCAATTGCTTACCAGTCTCATCATTGTTCTGGTACACTGCGTTGCTCTGTCTGGATCAGTGTCTTCTGCACAGTCCTCATGCTTTCTGTTCTTTTTCCTTTTATTCTCTCTATGCCATGTATCTTCAATGCACCATTCCCCTTCTGTGCATTTCTGCTGTTGAGATCTCCCCCTTCTTCACACCTCAATCCCTCGTAACAATAACAACACTCATCTCTTCTTTGTTTTTCATACTTATAGTATTTTTCCTCCTTGTGCAAGCTATCTCTCCATGCTTCTGCATGCTTCCTCCATATCGAGTGCTCTGCCTAATCATCATGGAAACTCTTCATTTTCTCTCACTTTTTTTCTCATGCATCCATCATCATTGGGTGTTATATTGAGATTCCTTAGCTTCTTTGGTAGTTGAGACTCTTTGACTTCTCTGTCATAGACTAGCTCATCCTCTGGCATAAACCATCATTTGTTTCTAGCAGTTACAGTGTGAAGTGCAACAATAGCCCTCCCATCTTATTCAAACTCATCTGCACCGTTGAATTCACTTCATTGAATCTTACGTTCATTTCATCGTTTCGGCATTTCAGAATTCGGCAATTTGGCATTCGTGTGATCAAGTGTCTCGACACTCTAGGTCGCGAACAACGAAATGGAGCTTGTCTGTGACATTTCGTGATTTCAGGTTTCACGATTTCGGGACTCCTCTGATGAAGAGTCTTTACTCTTGACTCCTCCTACTCCCGGTATCCGAAACTCTGGTATGGAGTCTTTATCATTTGTCGACTTCAGGTTTCATGACTTCGGGACTCCTTATGATGAGAGTCTTTGTCATTTCCATCTCTCGATATCTGAAATCCCGGTATCCAATACTCCAAGCGATGCGCCTATTTCGGGTTTTCTCATTTCAACACTTCACGACTCTTGATGATGTAAGTCTATGACATCTCCATCTCCTAGTAACTGAAATATCGGTATCCAACACTCCAAGCGATGCGTTTGTTTCGGGTTTTCCTATTTTGGCACTTCGGGACTCCTGATGATGTGAGTCTCTAAAGAGTCTCGTCACTTGACTCTTCCAAATCCCAGTATCCGAAGCTCTGAAATGGAGTTGGATAAATAGTCCACACCCTCGATGATTCGACGGTTATTCTCTGCCCCGGGACTTCATCCTTCCGGAGTTTAGGGGAGTGATAGTGATAAAACTCCTGAAGCAAAAACTCTAGGACTGAGGTTAGTCTTGTGTCACTTGATGACATGTCGTGAGCTGAGTGGATACCATGTGTCACTTAGAAATGTGAATCCCAGTGGCCTAAAATTCCAAATCAGCTTGACACTTGTCATTGTTTGATCATGCCACGTTTCATGGTCTTCCACCTGTCCTTTCTGACGTGGTCTGCCACATTCACTTCCTGGAACTGTCGGCCCAGATCACTTCGTGATTTTTCATATCGCGATTTCGAGTTTCGCGACTTCGGGAATCCTATAGTAAGAGTTCTTGACATCCCCAACTCCCGGTATCTGAAATCGTCCTCCTTCTTCCGTGATTTCGACGTTTCACATTTCTTGATTCCGGGACTCCTGATGATGAAGAGTCTTGACTCTTCCAATTCCTGGTACCCAAAAATCTGAAATTGATTTATTTCCCGGTCTGCAAAACTCTTCATTTATGTGCCTCTTTCGGGATTTCGGTTTTCTGGATTTTTCAACTTCGTGACTCTTGTGTTGAAGAGTATCAATTCTTGACTTCTCAATTTCCCAGTATTCGAAACTCCAAAATAAAGTTTACGCCCGGTATGTTAAATTCTTTGCTGATGTGCCTCTTTCAGGATTTTGGGATTCCGGATTTTGCAACTTCAGCACTCATGTGTTGAAGACTCTGAATTCTTGACTTCTCAATTTCCTGGTATCCAAAACTCTGAAATGAAGTTTACGCTGACACTTCGATCTTGCCATTCGATCATCGTTCCGCTGTTGGTCTTCCTTGCCTGCTTGTTTTCCATCAAATGAACAAGCACACCTTCGCACTTCGTTTGACTCTGCGTTAATTCCTCCTGAGCTTACTTTGTTCATGTTTTGCCATCAATACATACTCTGATCTTTCCATCAATGACAAGCATACCTGCCTGTAAATATGCCAATAGTTACCTCTCTAGGAGGTACCCTAGAGTTTACATTTTTGGCTACACCATTGTAATCCAAAGGATGCAAGTTAAATCCATGTAAACCATAGTGGATAATTTATGTAATGGACTTCCAAACTGAGTCTAATCATGAGTAGTCCCCTTATGTCCATGTCTCACCATCTCTCATCGTGGATAAGATTGGATGTTGTGTCATGGATCTATTGGGACACATGATTGGATGAAGCCACATGTCTTATGTAGGGGTGATTGCAGTATGTTTGGCCTAGTATGTTCCATGTCATGTACACCTATGTCTTCCCACTTGGTTATCTTATATTGAGTCTCTAGGCATACCTTGGCCATGGTGTACTATCATTTTTTTTTCAAGATGGAAGTCTAACAAAGTTTTCATCATTGCACTTTTTTTATATAGTGCACATCTTTTCATGTAGAGATCCCCAAGGAAAAAATACAACATGGGTTCAAAATGATCAGAACTAGATCATGAGTAAAACCAATGTTGCAAAATTGTGATTTACAAAATTTTATGGGAATTTTTGGCATTGTGCTTATTTTCATATAGTGCACGTATTTTGAGGTAGTGGTTCCCCGATGGAAAAAATAACATGGGTTCAGAGTGACTAAAACAAAATCACGAGAAAAACCGATATTGCAGAATTTTCAATGATGGAATATTGTGAGAGATATTAGGTCTGCAAATAGAGCCCCACTTCTTATACAAAATAGTGGGGAAAATGTTAGAAGGTCAAATGGTCAAGGAGTGGAATGTTTGGTGTATTATAGTATTGGAATAATTTTGGCAAGTCAAATATTCTTTCTCCACATGAAAAATAATTAATTTTATTAAACAATTCTCTATTTCCAAGAAAAGTGGTTAATGTAACCACAAAATGACTAAATTATCCTCTTTGGGACAAATTGCAACTACTAATTATTTGATTTGACAAGTCAAACTAGTCGTTGGAATGAAGAGTAGTCAATGTGGAAATAATATAGTCGTTATGTTCATTCCTCAAGAGAAGTTGTCCCTATGTTTATTTCCTCAACTAAATAAACTAGTCAAGTGATTTTTAAATGGATTTATCCCATTTTTTTTATCAAGAATGATGTAATAAAAAAAATATGGTCGAGTGGTTCAGCCTCCAACTAATTGTAGATACGTAAACTAAGAATATTATTTTTAATGGGAGAGTTAGAAACTAGCCGTTACTAATTTAACTATATAAGGATAGCTACTTCTCTTAGTTTTTGTTGTTGAAACTTTGTCATATCATAATGCCATTTTAAAAAACTAAATTCTCTTGTGTCACTTTGGATTATATGTTGTAATGCTTGCCCTTCTTGGTCCTGGATATTTTTAAATCTATTTTTGGAAGTGGTTCTTTAGGAGATTTTCATAATATATTTAATCAATTCATTGATGGGATACATAGTCACGTGGAAGAGAGGAAGATAGGCCTTCGTCTCCTTACTCTCTTTGCAAGATCAAAGGGTAACACACCCAAGTTATTGGACCAACCCCTTTGGGAGTAGCTTGAACCAAATGATATATTATCTCTTCGACCCAAGTTGATTGGTATGTTGGAAACCATTCTCTAGAGGATATTTCCTACCAAGATACAAGGAAGAACTCATCTATCAGTAAAATCTCTAGCATTGGGGGCGATAGTGGTTCCACTCAAAACCTAATTTTCTAGATATATATCTGGCCAATCTTAACCTTGCAGGGCCATAATCGCACAAACCAGAGACATTATAAGGTAAGCATTAAAGGTAAGAAAAATATCTCAATTTCCTTGAGCATTTTAATTATAAATATTCTTAATCATATTTTATTACAAAAATTACAAAAAAAATCATGCTCTAGCTCTCTGTTTCAATTTTATCTTGATTAAGCTAATAGATCTTAGGGTTTTTTCCTTCTGGGATTTCTTCATACTCCAACATAGATATTCTATTTTTTTATTCGGTTTATTGAACATCTTTTACAAGGGTTTTATTTGAGAATAAGTGTGGTGATCTGCAGTAAAACAAGTAAACAATTAAAATCTACACTTGGTAGACACTTTAAAAGTGTGTATTTCATCAGTTTTGTCATTTCGAACCCTTTTATTTCAATTCCATATTTGGTTTACATTCTATATAATTATTTATGGTCACTATAGAGCGTAAACACAACACAAAAATTCAAATTTTTGGTTCTAACAAATATTCGGTTTTGACTCTAGGGGGATTTGAAACCCAATTTTGCAAAATTAATTTTAAGCTTGCTAGAAATTAAATTTACAGCAGATATGAAGGTTATTGGGCTTGGTAAACACTTATAATTCACTTCCCTAACCACCCTACCCACAAATCTAGTGAGCTAGTGCATTTTGCACTTGTGGGAGGCCCGAAAAGACCATTTTCCTTGTTGTTTTCTGGGTTTTGCTGTGTTTCGCAAGAAAAAAAAAGAAATTACTCATTTTCAGACACTTTGGTCCACATACTCACATAGCTAGTCATCTAGAAAAGTGGTAAGATCATTTCCCCTTTCTCTTGTACTTCCTTTTTAGCATTTTTTGGAGACTAAGGGGTGAGATTAGTTTTTTTTTTTGTCATTCTATTTTCTTCAATAACTGTATTTCAACAAGAATTAAAAATAATTAACTCCTACCCCTTTCACCATATCCCATTATTTAAGCCACTAATCTACTAATCAGTTGGGTGAGGTGATTGTGTTGTGTTATAGGGAAGCATCTCAAAGCCTTTTGAAAATGGGAGTTGAGCTTGAACATGAAGAGGATAGGTGTTGTCTTGACATTGGGAACCGATCCCTTGTGCTTCTCCCATAGCACTCTAAGACCTTGTAGGATTGCTAATATGGGAGGTAACAATATATCTTCAAAAAATGATTAAAAAAATATGTTATTCCTTGTGGAGTGCTAAAAATGCTAAAATTTGATAATATATGAAGTAGAATGTAAAATGTATTACTTACTTGGATGGTAATACATAACATATATGAAAAAAAAATAAAAAATTAAACTCTTGAAATAGAGTTGCATCTTCATGTACATCACAATCTATTTCATGCATAGTGAAAACATGGCAAAGAATATGAAAATTATCTTCATATTAAGTTATAAATGACTACAACTCTACACTTTATAACTAATGCTCTATCATCAGATAAAATAAATATAGTATAACATCTTAAGGAAATATATAAGCCACATACTTAAAAATAAAAGGAAGAACTTTATTTTAATTTTAATTTTATTGAAACTATTCTAAGCTTCAACGAGTTCAATGTTAGAGATAACGCTGACATTAATGCTATGTATTAAGTTTGGGGTTTTTTCTGAGATTGTTGAGATATTCTCTCAACCTCTCCATCTTTGTTTTGAGTTAGTTAAATCTCACTCCAACTATATATATATATATGTATGTTTCTCCAACTATATATATATATATGTATGTTTGTAATGGTGAACAATACAATTATAAGTTCATTTAAAGTTGTGCAATGGTTAGTCCTCTTTTCCCTATTTTGGTATTAGAGGTAAGACATCCCTGAATCTCTCACGAGAGGGATTGGAAAATGAGATATATTGCAATATGATCATTTGTATATATATGGTGTGGGAGAGTGGAGAGTTTTCTATGTTTATTTTTGTGTGAAGATTATGTGTGTACCAATAAATCTGTTGTAACCACCAATACGTTGGTTGTTGTGCTGAGAGAGAAGGGAGGAGGAGCCATCACATTAAGAAATCCATCATTGTTGAGGAGAGGAAGAATAGATATGTGGTTGTGCAACCGGATTTGATTGATAGTTGCCACTATCAAGAGAGCCAACGCTTTAGCACAAAGCACGGAGAAAATCTTAGGAAACCACGAAGCAATTTGGAAATGAGGTTCTATCCCCATGTAACACAGTTTGGATCTTTGGCAGATCTGATTTCCATACTCAGTGTCACCCAGGATGACCAGAGGAAGAAGGGTCGTACTGTTAAGAGCGTCAAAGGAAAACGTTGCACCATATTCCGGTCAAATCACTGTTTTAGGAGATCTGTCTTGCTACTGAACGAGTAAATAATTAGTTTAAAGGACTGTCACTACTATGAATGTTTAGGATATACATTTTTTTGTTTAATTCTCACAGTTTTGCAACCAATGTTGCACACAAATCACTCCATTGATGAACCTGATCTTCTTGTTAAGGAATCGACCACTAATTAGACACAAGAAGGATATTGCTAGTGTGGACAATAGGGACATGCGTTACAGAAGGAGCCACCAAAGAATTCTAGTAGCCACCATTCGTGAGAAAGTTGCATTGTGAGTATTCTACTCAGATCGCTAAATAACATTTGTGTATCAAATTCAAGCCAACATATCGGAAGAGTGGTATGATATGTTCTTTTTTTATTTCAAATATATCGATTTGTGTGTGTTTTCTTTTCTATATTGTAGTGTGTTATTTTTATATGTATAGTGTGTAAATATCTAATGATGCAGAACCCCAAAGAATAGATCAATTAAATTTTATGCTAATGTGACCCGTTGTGCTCGTGGAACATTTGTAACAGGTTGTTATGAATAATTTCAAGTTGATGTGAATTGTCGAGCTCCGAGATCATCAATTACAGGTTATTTTGTGATAAGAGGTCAAGTTGTGAAACTCACTGCTGAAGACATTCAATATTCAGATCATTATCCGAGATAACTGCAGATAGTTGAAAGGGAAATATTCACAGATGGAAGTGTATCTATAGGATGGTTCAGTATCAATATTGTCCTTCGGGAGGTCAAGAAGCGTCAGTTGCAGATAGTTGAAAGGGAAATATTCATAGATGGAAGTGTATCCATAGGATGGTTCAGTATCAATATTGTCCTTCGGGAGGTCAAGAAGCGTCAGTTCTACAAGAACATCAAAGATGGTCGGAAGCAGTTGTATCGGTGTTGGATGATGTGGTAGCTCCAAGATGATGGGAGAGAAAGAGCGTGTCTATGAAGTTCAGAGATGGGTGTAAGTGCGTATGAAGACACAAACGACAAATTTTGTCATTATGATTTCGATATTGTAAGTTTTTTGAATGTAAACATTAAAGGGGGGTGTTAGAGATAATGCTCACATTAATGCTATGTACTAAGTTTGAAGTTTTGTAGGAGAATGTTGAGGTATTCTCTCAAAATTTCCATCTATGTTTGGATTTAGTTGGATCTCACTCCAACTATATATATGTATGCATATATGTGTAATGGTGAATAATACAATTTATCAATTCATTTAAGACTGTGCAATGGTTGCTCCTCGTTTCTCTATTTTTCAATCATCAAGCGAGTGCAAGAAAAAGCTTTGTGCAATAAACTCAATGTTGAGATTGGGAAATGACAATAGCTTCTTCATTCCTCAGCAATACCTCATGTTCAAACTCTCTAAATTTGATAGCTGATGAAAGTTAGAGGTATGGCCCTTGAAAAACAAACATGTTGAAATAAGAACAAAGTTTTGGGGAAGTTAAGCAGCATAACTTGGTTGGAAATTCCTTGACATCATAATCGTGATCAATATTAATTTCCAAAAATAGTTGGGAATTGTAGGGCTTCAAGTTTCATATTGAAGAAATAGAAAAACAACATTTCCAATTTCTCGCGGGATTTACCGTTCCTGAAAGGGAAAGAGGAAGAGGTATATACAAGGTTTATTAAGCATAGGTTAGGTGAAGGAAGGAATCGTATCCCACTAAGTATTGCATGTTTAGAACTATGATGGTATTTATAAGGGTGTTGGCTAAACATTCTACTTTTGGGGGTTTTCGGCTAATGATGTAAATCTAGACAAAATCGCTATTTTTTGTTGTTAAATTGCATTTCTGAATGCATAAATGGATTCAATGTGCTAAGAAATCCTTCGGCACTTCAATTATACAAATTTAACCACTCAAATCTGAAGATCCAACCATTCCTCACCAAATTTTGGGCAAAATCAAATGGAAAAAATCACCTAAAAATAACCAAAAGATAAAACCTTTAGAATACACTTATTATAACAACTTTCAGTTTTGGTATCCTATGTAATGATAGTAATGATTTACAATAAAGAATAAAGATAAAGATTTCACCTCAAAGAAATGAATTTTACACCAAGCCTTGTCTTGCATTGAGCCTACAAGTCTCATAAATTTAAAAATAAATATAATATGTTCATAAAAATCATTATCAAAGACTAATAAGTTTGGAAATTTAGTAAATTGAACAAATATTTATTCAATGTTTAAGGAAAGGGAAAGAAAGTTGTTTCAAGAGCAGCTTGATTAAAAAAAAAATGGTACATTTAAAAGTAAATCATTATCAAACACTTTAATAAACTTGGAAAATTAGAAAATTGAACTAATATTTATTTTTTAGTGTTAATGGAAAGGGAAACAAAGTTGTTTCAAGAACAAATTGACCTTTATGAATTTAAAGTGTTAAAAGGAAACGGAAGCAAAGTTGTTTCAAGAACAAATTGACTTTTATGAATTTAAAGTGTTAAATGAAAGGGAAACAAAGTTGTTTCAAGAACAAATTGACCTTTATGAATTTAAAGTGTTAAATGAAAGGGAAACAAAGTTGTTTCAAGAACAAATTGACCTTTATGAATTTAAAGAAAATGAGCAGTAGATGAGTATTTTGTGAAAGTAATTAGCCATTATGCAGGGATATTATCCTCCTTGCAAAGCATGGAAACCCTCATAAGTTGGATTATAGTAGCCCACTCAAGGCGAAATTCCACATCACATCATGTTGAGAAAAAAAAAGGTTCTTGGATGCACAACTGTATTCGATGACCCTATTAACACATCAAAGCCCTATTGCATTATCCAAACCCATATATGTGAACTCAAAAGCACTTGCACTAAATTATAGATGAATAAAGATTGCTCTTGAAGTTCAATGGAACATTTTAGGGCTTCTAATTCTAACATTTTAGGGCTTCTAATTCTTTTAGAACATGAAAGGATGACAAGAACACAATTTAAGTGTAGAGGAACATATATGAAATCAGTCCACAAATTTGAAGAAGGGGGCACATCCAAAGAAGTTCCATACCGGGGATCGCTTAGGAGATTAAGGAGATTTCCTTTTGCAAGTTCTAATAAAGCATGAAAAACATCTTGCCCATCCATCCCACGGAGATATACCAAAATGTCCAATAATGAGTCTACGCTAAATTTTCTACCTTTGCCAGATGACCCTAAGTCCAAAATGCACTACATCTGTTTGTCGTTAAGAATATCTATAGCCAATTCCACGCAATTGAAAATCTCATCCATGTGAGATTCTGATATATGTTATGCTCTTGAAAGCTTGTCCTCGGCATGTTCGCAAACTTGCTGGGGTTTGACCGTGCAAAGAATTGGCAATCATCTTGAGCGCAAGTGGGAAGCCCTTACACTTTGTTGTAACCTACAAATTTATTACTCATTAAACTATGTTATCTTTCTGCATAAATCAATGACTTTTTCTGGAACTTTACCAAACACAAATTATTTTAAAGTTTCAAAGTTGGATATCGATCGCGAAATTAATAATTTTGCATTATGATTAGGTCCCAGATAGAGAAGTGGTTATAACTATATTAAATTATTCATAATACTAATACGTGCATGTTAAGGCCCATAAACAGAAAAGTGACAGGGCATCACCATCCTCAAACGTATACAGACAACGAGTAGTGTCTGTAATTAAAATGGTGAATTCCTTTCTTCTTGTGATAATTGTCTTCTATCCTTTTTCTTCAAACTAACGCTGTTCTACATTAGACCTTGATCAAACAATATCCGAATCCACCAAGTTGTCCTAATGTTATGGAGCTACCACTGATCTATAGTTGGTTGTGTGCATCCTCTATACTCTATAAATGAGGTCTACCTCCACCAGACGGTAATGAAAATAATATTGTCTTTATATAAATCTAAAACTCAAAAAGAAAATAAACATGACAAACTGATAAAGTCATAGAGGCAGAATACAAACATGAACAGAAACATAATTGCAGGAGAACAACTTAGGGCATCAGTACCATTCTACGCATTTAATAAAATACACAATCATAGATTAAGATAGGATTGCTAGCACACAAGGGAACAACAATTGGGAGATTACACTAACACTCCCCTTAATTTCAATTATTACATTTATCAACACTTACAATGCCTAGGAGCTGCATTTGACATTCAGGAACAACTCTTCCTAATGGTTTTGTTAAAAAGTCTAGTTGATCTCTTGATCCACAGAATTGAAGAGAAATATCTCCATTTTTACAAGCGCTGAGATGAAGTGAAAGCTAATGTCATTGTCTCTTCTTTTATTGTGAAACTCGTGATTTTTTAACAATGCTATGGGTGAGTTGTTATCATAGAAAATAGGAGTTGGCTCCTTTTCTATATGTGGAAAATCTTTCAACTCTGGGTTGTTTCTTTGATTCGTGTGAAATAAGATTGGCACCCAAGTGAAAAGAAAAATCATTGTCTCCTTACATTGCAAGTGAATAATCTTCAGAATTTTTGTACCACAAACCAAAGTTAAGTGTCCCTACAACATATCTTAGTATTGTTTTCCAATTTTTCAGTGAGGACCCTTGGTTGATTCCATAAATATAGAAACAAAACTTCTTGGAAACATTATATCAAGTCTAGTTGCAGTAAGATACATAAGACTACCTACTAGCCTCTTATACAAAGTTGAATCAATTGTTGAGCCTTCATCCTATTTTCTCAATTTAGTTCCTTGTGCAATAGGAGTTTTAGGTGGCTTGCATTTATCCATCATAAACCTTTTCAGATACTTTTGCTAAGAGCCAGAAATATTTTGAGCATATTGCTCAACTTCAATATCCAAAAAATAATTCATGAATCCACCATCAACTATGTTTTCAGGACAACTTTAAATTATTCTAACATTAGATTGGATGTATAAATCATATCATCAACATAAAGGAAAACAATAAGTATTATGCCTTCATGATCAGATTTTGTATACAGATTTGGATCATTGTTGCTCCTACTAATTCTATTGCTGATCAAATAGGATTCAATCTCACTATACAATGCTCTTGGGGATTTCTTCAATCCATACAAGCATTTGTTCAACTTGTACACTTTTTCCTCTTGTCTTTTGACCTCAAAACCAAGTGGCTGATCCACTTAAATTTCTTCTTGTTGATTGTGATTCAAGAAGGCTGACTTTACATCTAACTGGAACACTTTCCATTTGTTCTGAGTTGTTGTAGCTAAAATGGTTCTTACTGTGATAATCCTTGCTATAGCAGAAAAGGCTTCACCATAATCTATGTTGGGTTTTTGAGAGAATCATTTGGAAACCAACATTGGTTTATGTTTATCTATCCTTCATTTCTCATTAAACTTTGTCTGGTAAACCCACTTAAATCCTATGTTGAAAAGGCTTCACCATAAATGGTCCTTACTGTGATTATCCTTGCTATAGCAGAAAAGGCTTCACCATAATCTATGTTGGGTTTTTGAGAGAAGCCTTTGGAAACCAACATTGGTTTATGTTTATCTATCCTTCATTTCTCATTAAACTTTGTCTGGTAAACCCACTTAAATCCTATGTTGAACTTCTCTGTTGGAATATCAACAAGATCACAAGTCTTGTTCTTTTCTACGGCTTCAATTTTTTCATTCATGGATTCTACCCAAAGTTCGTCTTTGACTGCTTCTCCAAAGAAGGTTGGTTGATATGATAGAAAAACAAAATGACCTTCTTTTTCAAAGTCATTATTTTGGTGATAAATTACCCTTAAACTCCTTGTTCGTTGATTTTCTATTGAAGAGGATGATTGAGTGGAGGAAGAAGAACCATTTCCCGATTTTTCTTATTGTGTGTGTACCTTTAGACTTCGTAGTCTTGGTGGATTTCCTTGTTATTCTGAACTTTCTATTTGTTCATCAATTTGCTGCATTGAATTATGGTTGTTTAATATTTCATTTTATTGCTCAATCCATGATTTTTTCTGAAGAAATTTAACATCCTTGCTCACCATAAATTTCTTGGTAACTCGATTATAAAATCTATCGGCTTTTCATTGTTCATTGAAGATACATTTTTCACTTCGTATATCGATCTTATTTCTCATTTCTCCAGGCACATGTGCAAATGATATGCATCCAAAAATGATGAAGTGATACAAAAATAGTTTTGTACCACTCCATGTCTCTTTAGGTACTTTATATTTTACACTAGTTGTCGGGGATGTATTTAGGATATAATCTCAACAAGAAACTACCTCATCCCAATAATCATTGGAGAATCTCTTCTCTCTGAGCATGCTCATTTCCATCTTCATGATGGTCTGGTTCTTTCTTTCAGCTACTTCATTCTGTTGTGGACTATATATGGGCATTATGATGCCCTTGTTGCCTCCAAAAATCTGTAAATTCTTTTTAGTTGTACCCTCCTCCTCCATATGACCTAAGCACCTTCACATACTTTCTATAGTGCTTTTATGCTTCAAATTTGAATTCTTTAAACTTTGAAAAAGTATAAAGCTTATTTTTAAGAAAATAAATCGAGATTTTCCTACTAAAATCATTAATAACGATAAAAACATAATTCTAAATGTTCACCAATCAATCTAATATGGTTAACAATGCCCATCACTCTGGTCATGAACTAGTCTGCATTATCTGACTCAGTCATCTTCATGGTTTCAAACTGATCTAAGTTTCACAATCTTCACCTTGTCATTGCCCTGGTAGAAGAATTTGAGAATGTCCAAAGCGTGTTTTGTTGTAGCAACAACACTTACTTTTGAAAATATTGAGTCATTGTTACACATTATTTTCGCCATCCATATCACCTTTAATGATGTAAAACTATATGTTTCCTTGAGAGGGGTCAGTGGTCTGAATTCTTGAAGAAAGAAGGGAGAAGAGCTTTTACTGAGAGAATAAGTTGTATTTTCCTTTGTAAAAACCCTATTAAAGAGGATTTTTGCAGGCTGCTCTATAAACAGTATGTGGAAATGCCTGATTTCCACTGCACTAAAGCTCCACAGGATGCACTATAGCTAAGGTGCGTAAATTTCTGTAAGTGGGAAAAGCGAGCGTCTTCTCGATGCTTTTAGAGGAAGAAGCTTCTATGGTGAGGTGGCCTACGAACGATTTGGATCTTACTTTCTTTCATGATTTAGTGGGATCATCCTAACCTCCTCACCTTATCCTCTTCAGCTTATAAGAGGAGAGGAGCTCTCATGGAGAAAGTTAGCTTCAGCTTGGCTTGGGATTAAGATTGATTGGGTTGGAAAGTTCTTGAGTCTTTAAGATTGTAAATTTGGCTTGAGATTGTTAGCTTGGTTAGCTTGGCTTTGAGCTTTGCTTTGTCAAGATAGATTGTGAGTAGCTATCATATCCATGGTCTCAGAATCCCTGGAGCAAGAAGTGTGTGGGAAGCAAGGAACTCTTGGAAGGAACGTGACAACATCAAGGCATCTGGTTGTATCTTTCTTCCACATTCTTTAATACAAATATACTTTTCTTTCCTATATGAATGTTATTTGTTCATATTGTATGATTCCTTGATCACGTACATAGTTTCATATCAAATAGACTCTGTTATTCTTGTCTTCGTTGGCTTGTATTTATTTGCAGTCGATATTTAAAAGGTATGTTCTAGATCCATATCTCATTTGATAATTGAAATCTAAGGAAGGAGTAGTGTACTGTCCTGTTTTGTTCTAGTTTCAAACTGAAGCTAGGGGGACTGATTTGTGTCCACACTTAACAATTAGCGCCATAACAATCATCCACATAGTCTTGAAGCGAATAATTGACCTTGTTCTCTTTCTTCCTTGTATTTCATTTTGCATTTGTCATGGAAGCCAAAGTTGCTATTCCTGGTTGTGTGAAGGCATTTTTTATAAGTTCTCAACACTTGTAGTTCTTGCCAACCAGAAGTGGCCCCTGTGTTGGCACTAAATTGCTTGAAGCACTCACACTAAAATAAACTCAGAGTCATTTCATATTTTTTTGCATAATTGTATAGAAAATGTGAAATAATTGGGTGGGGGTGCGGAATAAATAGCCAAAACATGATATATGGGTTTTCAATTTTGCGATACCTTGAACTGATGTGAGTTTAGTGCCCATAAAGGTAAAGGCGAATTCAATCCCTAAACCAGTGATACCAATGCTTGGATTGTTGCAGGGATGCTGCCTCTTTGCTCTAAAAAAAATTCTTCCAGAAAACCCCCTTTTTTTATGTCAATTGATGAGCAGCTGGGTCCTCAAATCGCCCTTCGATCTTCTTTCTGAACCTATTCCTTTTTGAAACAAGGTAATATCTGACCCAGTAAATATTTAATTTTTCTAATTGCCCGTATCTTCTATAGACCCGTGGAGTTGACCTCTTTGTACTTGTAGTAGAAATTCTGTCGATCTGGCGGCACTTACATTGCGTACTTACGGAATTATTCCAGTCCATGCAAATTGGTGCCATTCCTTTGAGTCGATCAGACGATCAGTGGAGTTTTTCTGCCATTTGCGCCCAAAACTTACAAAATAGCAACCACAAAAAAAAATAATAATAGTGCGTCACACCTGATCTTGCTCGTCGTTTTCACTTCGCGCTAATCAGTGAGGCAGATCATACACCATACTCTACACGGATGAAACCCTGCAAAAGTGTAGTGCTCGATTTGATGTTCCATACAACCGAATCAGCGATATGTTGCTGGCAGTCTGATCATCAAGAAATGACTGGAGTACGAGCCTTGGAACGATCTGCAATCCACGCCGAAACCACAAAGTAACACGCCCCTTTTTCTTCATTGTCATATTCTCGCCACAGTAGAACATCGCGCCGGAGCCACAAATGCTGGGGAGGGGTGGGGGGCAGGCCTGGAATTTCAAAATTCCCTTGCTTGTCAAATGCACTTTTGATAAAAGGTGTTTGTTTTTCATGCATGTTATTTTATGTTTTATACAGATTTATAAATGTCAAATTGGTCCAATGGCTTTGTACCAACAGGTGTGAAAGAATGGCTTTGTACAATGATTTTTCAGGTGTGAGTCTAACCACCAGCAGGTGTGAAAGAATGGCTTTGTACAATGATTTTTCAGGTCCTAGTGCTTCTTGTTGTGGACAAATGAGAAAGAAATTCTTTGAATAGACAACCTGCTGGCTAATGCTAAACAAGGGTTTGAAGTGGTGCTTCTCCAAACAGATCCAGAAGTTCCTAAATGATTCTGATCAGAAGGCAAGATGTTGTTGAGATAGCCATTGACATTTACTCCTATACAACTACTTCCCTGCCTATAACTTACTCCTATACAACTACTTCCCTGCCTATAAACCCAACCTGGAGCCTCCAAATCTTGGGCCTATTCTTTACCCTATATTATATGCAAGTAATCCTAAACCCAACCTCAAGCCTCTAAGTCTCGGGCCTATTCTTTACCCTATATTATATGCAGGTAATCCTAATACTTATAAGCTATATTGTATACCTATAAGAGTTTTGGACAGAGACTCTAGGTAATTTGAAAAGTTGATAATTTTAGTGCAAATCAATAATGACGTGTAATTTTTATAACCTTTTGTCAAATACGGATTATTGTATACCTATAAGAGTTTTGGATAGATACTCTAGGTAATTTGAAAAGTTGATAATTTTAGTGCAAATCAATAATGACGTGTAATTTTTATAATCTCTTGTCAAATACGGATTGGGAGACCAAAGACGGGCTGTAGCCTGTCAAATACCAGACCTGGTGGGGGGCTTTTTAAAATCAGCTAGAAGCGGGGGACAAAACCACCTTCACGCGTACCCGATGAGTTTGGCTTCACATGATTGCATGGGGTCTGACTTTTTCAGAAAGTGGGTAGAGGCAGGCGATGCAATACGAAATTGACAAGTGTCCTCACTCCTTCGTCATCGATTATCTAGTAGGTCAACGCCTCAGATTGTTCTTCGATTTCTTGAACGATCGAATCTAATCTGCTCTCCCTTCGAATGGATCTGCTTTCCACGGATCAACTGGACTGGCTCTTTTCGGATCGGGCTGCTCTCCACTGTGTGAAGAGTTTTACTGTGCCATCTTTGATACGATGACAAAGTCAGAAAGGCAGAATACGAACCTGAACAGAAACATAATTGCGAGAGAACACCTTACGGCATGAGTACCCTTTTACTCATTAAATAAAATACACAATGATACAAATGATCGAACAGATCGATTAACAACTTTGCAGGAAACTCAAAGTAAACGGAAAACTAACTAGACTAAGATAGGACAGCTGGCAGTCAAGGAAACTAGGGTAACTTGAGAAGATAAAATGGAAGTGTGTACAACACATTTAAAAATAGAGGAAATCTTCTCATATTGGACTTGGGTATCATTGAAAAGCGCTGATGCAAGAGTGGTTTTGACGCTCCGGATTCCTGTTACTCCAATAACATTAACTTCTTACCGCAGTATACTTTCTTTGACGTACTTGGTAATATTGACCAAAACCACCACAAGCTTTGGCATATCCGGCACTTGGAAGGTGTAGCTGATGGCTTCTTAGGTGGTTGTACCTTCATGCATCCCATCAATGGAGGATTCAAATCCCTGAGTTGTATTGATTTGTTGAAGAATGATATTATTGGAAGCGTAAGTATTAGTCATTCTGGCAATGCCATTCTGACTTAGACTGTCATTAGGTGAGTGTTCAAATATGGAAGTTGCTGCTCAATATAGCAAAATATAATGCAATACTCTGGTTACATTCGCATTGTCCCTGAAGCAAACAATTTCTTCCATGGAACTCGAGTAGTTCGAGAGGCTGCAAATCGAAGACATGGCAAGCTTAATGTAATTTCAAGATGCTGGAAATCGAAGGCAAGACAAGATTAATGCTGGGAGATGGTCAGCCGACAAGTCGTACAGGTCTACCGATAATTTTAATGAAATATAAGTAATAGAATTTTAATGAAATCCAGAACCACCCAGAATGACATAAAAATGATCAAATCAAAATCAGGTCACATATCACATCGTAATTGTCACATATATAATGTGACAAATTAGATAATAGACAAATCATTTTTTAATTTAATTAAATGATTATTTAAATCAAAGTCAGGTAAGATATCACATCTGTAATTGTCTTATAGGTAATGTGACAAATCATAATAGATAAATCTTTTTTAAATCTAAGTAAAGTAATTAATTTTTAAGTTATAAAGTTTTTTAAATCTAACTATAGTAATTAATTTTTAAGTTATAAAGTTGAACTTTGAAGAAAATTATAGATTTTGATAGCTAGTTTAAAATTGAAAGAAAAGGTATAATAAATTTGTGATATATATACGACAAAGAACATACTAAATCATCTATATTTCCATCCAAACAAACAAAAGTGCACAAGCCATCTTTCCATTAAATTAATTAACAGACTCTATTGTCAACCTTAAACATATGTAATATTTATGTGATAACATCATAGAGGTGACACTTGTATAATAAAGGCTGGGAAACATATTTTTTTTTTAAGATAAATAATTTGTTTATTAATATTATAAAAAAGTACATTCATGCTGGGTTGTGGTTTACACCTCGGAAACTATGATTGTACAACGACTTAAAACAATGTCATAACAATAACAATGTTTTAATAAACATTATAGAGTGTCATTTAAAAATCAAAAGAAAGAGAAATTCTCCCATATTAAAAATATTGGAGTAAAGTGTTTTTAAATTGGCTAGCCTGCATAGTTCCATATCTTATCAATGCCCTTTCGTTTATGAAGATAGGATTAGAATGAGTGCCTTCTAAATTTACGAAGTCCTTTTTAACCTTTATTTCATCATTATGAGTAACTCTGTTGTGAGAACACACTATCAATACCATAACTTTGAAAACACACTCAAAATTACTGTTCATCAAATCAACGTGTGCAGAATGACCTTGTGTTGGAGGTTGTTTCCCTCCATTACTTGGATAATGAAAGCTTTGTTCATCCAATACATTTTTGTTAATCAAATATCTTGCTATCCTTGTTAAGTAAAGGCTTGGTCCTCTCAAATTCTTCTTAAGTTTGTTTATTGAGTATCATTTTTATTTTTTTTTATCTTCTGTCTAATTAATGTTTACATTTGGGTTATTTTTTCTTTGATCTAAACAGATATTTGGATTTTTTTTTTTTTTTTTTTNAAATAGAAATAATTAGTTATTGTATTGGCATTTTTTTTAACCTTGTTATGAGAAACTTTACGAGAGCAAAAGTTTCCACTATTGATCTTCTAAGTGATCTTCAAATGGCAAAAAAAAATTAGAAGAAAAATAAATAAGAAAAAACAAAGAAATAGAAACTAATTATTGTTTGGAACAAATTACTAACCAAAAATAGAAAAAAAAAAAAAAACTTCAATTCCATCCACATTGGCCATACTAACGAGAGTATCTTTAGAGTTCTTTGAGAGTCTCCTTCAATAATTCCCATATTCATCATCATAACGAAGCTTCAATGCACGATACATCAAAGAGCTGGGCCATACGAGAATATCGAACCCAAACCCTACGTACCTACCTAAACTTTATTAGTATTCATTAAATGTAAATGACCCAATTTTGAATGGCTATTAGACGATTTTTGTTTCGCAACAGCTATCTTATAGTATATTATTATGTATTAAAAATAATTATTGTTTTTATTACTAATTTTATTAATATAATTATTTTAAATAATTATTTATTATTATAAGGGTGTAAAGAATATCTTTAAAAAACTATATATATTGATATATATTGAGTTAGAAATTATCTAGATATTAATTTAAATTATTTTAGAATGTTAATAAAAATACAATTGTATAATCATATAGATATATATCTATATAGATGTTTCAATTCAAATATTGAAAAGTAGATATTGTTGCATACACAAAAACCATTGCATTCATTTTATAGTAAATTAGTACACATTTATCTACATCAAATCAAACTTGGTTTAAAAATAGTCATAGTATCTTGGCCACACAATCAATCTATTTGAGAGAATATGTCAACCATACATAAAAATTGAAGACTAAATGCTAAAGAGAATCTATGAGTGTATCTTAACAAATACTTCTCTTAATATCGAGTACTTGTCTTAATATCTATTTGGTGAGATCTTTATCAGATTCATGTAATCATGTTTAGCTTCTATCGTTATATGGATATGATTATGTGATGCTCTAGTTTACTATGTTCCCCTCATCATAAATCGCCTGAGATTTTCCGCTTACCCCTAACCATTACAATGAGCCATCAAACCAAGTAGTTTCTAGCTAACCACAAACTTCACATACAAGTGGGTTTTGCTCTCTAGGAATATTCATGATGGGGAAATTGATTTACAATGCACATGCTCTCTTGGGATTTATTCACTATGAGCTTCATCCTCGAACTTTCTTCTTATTCATTTTTTGTACCTGCACAAAATTGATTAATTTGAATTGCTTCTTCCTCTTATACATAAAAACAATTGATCATTGATGACCATATAAAAAACAATCCATCTACCAAGATACATGGGTTTCATCCATTGTACTCGCTAGTTCTCTAGTAATATTTTTCACCTAGATGATTCATCAACATGTTAAACTCTCCCTTAATAATAGTTTTCTCCCTCATAGTGTGTGATTATTCCATCACACATTCCTCTCCTTAATCAATGATACAATTTCTCATATTCACCATAAGCTTATATACAATTCCACATGACACCCTCCTACCTATATGAGTGATTAATTCCACAATTTTATGTCACATCCCCTCTATGCATAAGAGGGATACACGTTACATGAATACATGTAATACCACATCAATCCATGTACGCATCACTGAATAGGGATTATAAAGGACTTGGAGAATTCAACTAGCCTTAGATGGCTAAGTTTTACATATTGGACCAAAACTTTCTAGGGTGTGGAGCACAACCAATCATACACCCTCTACAACTCATATGTATTATGACAACTTTTCATCTCATGTACAACAAGCATTCTAAGTGCTTTACTAAATGCCCATCAAATTACAATATCATTACATGCCTTCAATTTAAACCCATTATAAAATAGGAAGATCACTCTCTCTAACCCTCTCTAACCATGCATCACTTCTCATTTACCTATTCATGTAGTCTCATTTCTTTGTCTTTAACTAATCACCTTTTCTTTGTAGTATTCATCTTTAGCAAATTCTTTCTGTTGTGATGTTTAGTCAATTGCCTCTTCTTTTATTTATATCTTGTTCTTGTAATCTTACCTTTACATTTCTATTTTATTCATAACCTTACCTTTACATGCAATATTATTCATGAAACTAAAAAATATTCTTCAATACAAATATTTATTGATGGAGTGTGCATAATATGCTTAATGGTGTAACGACCTCGTCATTATGACTACAAGCGACTCAACACAAAAGTTTTGTATTTTTGTTTTAAGTAGGAAGGTGACAACGACAATAGTTAAACCACAGAACTTGACGATGAACGCAATGCACGCAGATCAGGCAACATACAACAACAACCCAACATACTAGCACATCATGCAACTGAACGAAAAATGTGATAATCAATTAGACAAACAAAACAGGTACCCTCCCGATACAAGCAAGACAACGCCTACAAGATAAAGGACAACATCAACAATCCCGACACAACATCTTTGACGACCGGTAACTAGAACCCTCTACTACAATCAAAATAATCACAATAAGTCATTACAACACCAAGTACCAACATCAATTACAACAAAAAATATGCCCACATCGGGAAGTACAAGACTCTGGAAAGATTATCATTCACATCTATCATTCAGGGCATGCGATGATCCCCTCATCAGGAATCATGTCATCACAAGGAGATAGGCATGAGAGTAACCATGGCACAACATAACATATCTAGACCTTTAACCCAAGCAAAATCCCTCGTGCAAAGAGACCGAAGTATCTACCAATAAATACACAAACACTATACTCAAGCACCCAATCAACAAGTCACTTAGACGAGAGGTGACATCAATCAAATTAAATTACACAACTAACCGAAGGATTTCTTGTTTTTCTACGAGGCAATCATCTATGGAGTAACAACTATGACCAACCACCATTTACAATTCAACCTAAGGCACAAGACACATAGTAACCAATTAACTCTTAAACTATTAATCGATTTACATAATAAAAATATTAAACCATCAACCATTAATCTTGCGCAAGCCATTAAACTATTACCAAATAAACCATAAAGAATTAACCGTTAAATCATTATGACTAAGTGTGAATGAGTGAACTATTATCATTGAAATTAATCAAAAATCTATTACCATTGCAACAATTAATCTATTGTGGAAAAAGTTAAAGGAGTAATAAATAAACAATTGCTATATAAAAAAAATTAATCTATTGGTTGAAAAATTCATAAGAATGATATATAAAACAACTTACATAAAAAAAAAAAAAATAATCTATTTTTATTTTAGAGAAGATTCCACTTGATCTATGCTTGCAATACGTGCGATTCTGCATTCCAAAATGTTTTATTTAAGAGAATATTTATTCATAATATATGGATGTAAGAGACCCATTGTTCATTCCTGAAAACGTTTTAATTAAGAGAAAATTCATTCATGTTCTGTGGATGTAAGAGCCACATTTTTTCATTCATGAAAAAGTTTTAATTAAGAGAAAATTCATTCGTGATATGTGGATGTAAGAGCCACATTTTTTCATTCTTGAAAATGCTTTAATTAACATAAAAAATATTCGTGGTCCGTGGATGTAAGAGCCACGTTTTTGCATTCTTGAAAACATTTTAATTCAAAGAAAATTCATTCGTGATCTGTGTATGTAAGAGCCACATTTTTTCATTCCTAGAAACGTTTTAATTAAGGGAAAATTCATTTGTAATCTGTGGATGTAAGAGCCACGTTTTTGCATTCCTCAAAACGTTTTAATTGAGAGAAAATTCATTCAAAAGAAGGCACAAAGATTAATCATTAAACAATGAATCAATCAAAGACGTAGAGATACTCATGCACAAAAATGGAATGATTAATCATCCAAAAGACACAAATATTTATCATTCAAGCATTGAGATTTATCATAAGAGGAAAATTCAGAGATAAGTAAGGCATAGATAGGTGGGAGAAAAATTATCTTTCAGTTATTAGTCGTGCACAAGAAAGGAGGTCATTTGAATCTATAAGTCTTTAAATACCGGAGTGATGACCGTCAATTCACCTCCTGGCCGACTCCTTAGGCATATTAATAATAATAAAAAAAAACTTTATATTAATCAATAAAAACAAACGCAGAGAATTCAATGCAATCATAGGTTGGGTTTTCCATGGGAAACCAATTCAGAATACAGCGAGCAAGGGGACTACAAATACCATCGGAAAGGATTTGCAACAAGGCTCATGGCAATGAAGTCTTCAACCGAGCACAGAAAAATAACATGTGTAAATTAAATTTCATTACAAACAATAACTTTATAAGGCATACCTTAGACAAACAAGAACACTCTGGAGTTGTTGTCTCGTGCACGCTTCATTCAGTATGTGCTTGCCAATCGATGTGACCTCATTGGTACCAACCAGCTAATGCTAGGGGTACTCTTCTTCCCCCTGAGCCCCCTGAGCTGTAAAGGGGCCACGCACAGAATACCAGAGAATGATAGCACCCATCTCGCCTCGCAAGGTCGAGCTACCACTCATTACCTGAGCTGGGTATCCCAACTCCCACAAGAGAAAGTTCAGTCAAGATAAAAGTTCAACGACGTAACGTTACACAAAAACATGAGATCCATACTCCTCCTCCTCGATCATTTTTATACAACTTTTAAGTAATTACTTTCCCAAATGCTCATTAAATTTATTTTTCATTAATTTAATTAGGAAAAACCTCCCCCGTACACATGTCACCCATCCCCTAGTTGCACCAAAAAATCAATTTTATTAATTAATTAAATATTCTTATTTCCCTCACCCACCTAAAGCATTCCTAAAAATGCTCCTAGGTGTCCCAAAATTCCCTTACACTTCTTAAATAACTTACACCTTACTTAATTCCTAGTTACGTTCATAATTAGAAATTTCTAAAGGCAAGATTCCTTACTAAGTTAGACATTCAGATTTTTCAGTACATTCCCCCTTTTCTTTAAGTTTCCCTTTCTCTTTAATTTTTCTATTTCTTTTAAGTTCCCCCCTTTTTCCTTTTTAACTAAAAAAATCAATTTAGCAAGTGCACATAAAACAACCCTTTTACCCTTTTTCTTTTTAATTAAAAAGTAGTTTAACAAGTGTCAATAAAACAACCATTTACCCTATTTTATTTTTAACTAAAAAATAATTTAGAAAATGTACATAAAAACAACCATTATCCCTTTTTTAAAAATTAATCCTCCATTATAATTTTGACTTTAATAAGTAAATTTTAATTTCTTACCCCCCTTCTTTTTACATGTTTATTTATTATTGCTATTTTTTTACCACAAGTTCTACTAAGTCCTAGGTTTTAATTTCACTAGGCTCGGCGACAAAAAAAAAATTATTAGGAAAAAATTGTTTTTAAATCTTGCTTATCACATCATTCATTTTGAGGCCCACTAGTTTTATTCAGTTACCAATTAAAATCACGACATTCCCTTCAGGACACACTAGGTGCTCCAAGGGCGTTAGTTGCCTCTTTCTTTTTTCCTTGCACGACGTGCCCTTCAAGATGCACTACGGGCTCCAGGGGTGTCACTCTCCTCTTTCTATTTTCCTTGCCCGACGTGCCCTTCAGGAATCACTATGTGCTCCAAGGGTGGCACTCGCCTCTTGAATGAATTTGGTAGATGTCAAACCACTAGAGTCAATACTCCACCAAGTGATATTGTGGGATACTAAGGGCCTCTAAGGAATAAGGCCCATGCCTTATTGCGTTCCCCTTATAATCATCATGAGCGACTGTCATAGTCTGCCCTCACAACATCGTGGGTGTTCTCTAATTAGGTAATCGTTAACCTATAGTTCAAGCCACGACGAAAGTGCTAGTAGGTTGTGGCAGGGATGTTGCCACACATCTCCCTAAATGTCTTTGGTTGTCATGCGTGACCCATATGCTCCACATGTGAGTCTAGTAGGCAAGATATCATCAGCCTGCATCCATCAATGAATAATGTCAACAATAATTATCAATCATCGTAACCTAATCATATGTACATATGTCACATCAAGAACATTCAAACCCAACAATCCACTCCCTAACTCGATCCAGAGTCCAAGGGGTATCATGGATGCATCTACATCCTCAATGTCCAAATTCCTACACACTCAAGAGAACCCACTCAATAACACGTGTCTACGTAAATAAAATCAAAATAACATATCATCAAATCCATCATATCTCATAATCATAATCGAAACAACCAATAACCCGGATCACTTGCAAGAAAGTGTCCACGTCTTAAAGGAAGTATTAGGGATGTCATCCTCCTTGATCTGTAACCGGTGATACCATGATCTCAAGTCAATATTTGAAAACACCGTCGCACCCTTCATTTGATCAAACAAATCGTCAATTCTTGGCAGCGAATATTGATTCTTGATCGTTTCTTTATTGAATCGACGGTAGTCAATGTAGAGTCTCCATGACCCATCCTTATTTCATATGAAAATAACAAGTGCACCCCACGGTGACACACTGGGATGTATCAGTCCCAGGTCCAACAAATCCTCGAGTTTCATTTTCAACTCCTGTAACTCTAGGGTCGACATCTGATAAGGCATTCTTGCTATCAGTTCAGTCCCCGATTTTAGGTCTATGGTAAATTCCAACTCCCTCTCTGGAGGCATCCCAGGTAACTCCTCAGGGAAGATGTACACAAATTCTCTTACCACTAGAAGGTTTTCTATACCTTCGCTACTCGCTTCTCATTTAACACAAGGATATCATAAATCTTACATCCCTTGCGCATGGTATTTCGTAGCTGCAAATAAGAGATGAACCTCAGGGAAATTCCCTGGTTCTGACCTACAATCACACGTCTCTATCCCTCATCATCGACCAAGCTCAATCATTTTGTGTTATAGTTGAGTATTGCCTCATGTGATTCCAACCAGTCCATATTGATCACGACATCATACGATCCTAAGATCGCGACGTATAGGTTGGCCCCAGTGACAAACTCTCCCAAGTTAAGGATATAGCCCGTAACCTTCCCACCAACATTTTTCTTGGCTCCAGAAGCCATTTCTACAGATCTAAACTCATCATGTTGGACTTCCTTTAGCTTAATTATTTTTGGCACTGAACCATAACTAAAACTCTTGGTAGCACCAAGATCTATCAAAATACTGAGGGTATGCTCAACGACGGTACCTAACGTATCGAGAACAGTCCATTGATGCTCTACCTGGAGGTTACTCACCACTGCAAGAATCTGATGGGCCTTGCACAAATCTCCCACAGTAGTGGGTCCAACTAATCAAGATTCCCTATTCCTCGCCACTGAGCAATCGTGATGGTAATGTGTCTCCCCAACTATTTAACACCCTTTCTTCGGTCTAGTACTCCTTGTACCCAAAGTAGAAGTTGACGGCCCATCAACTTGGAAACCTGGTTTGTTCTACTAAACATGCCTAAACTGTTGCTACAACGATCGACGTTGTTGTTGGTGCAGTGGTCCATGGTAAGGAGTTTGTTGCTAAGGCATTGGTCATTGAGGTGTAGTGAAAGTGGATCCTCTTTAGAATCCACGATATCTTGGTGAATGTTTAGCTGGTGTATGATGTTGTTGTGCACCAAATGAAACCTATCATGTTGGTCTCGCTGGAGTCCTGCTATGACCCCCACTAATAAGCTCCTCCTCTTCTATGAGGGCCTCCTGGACAACATTATGCAAGGTTTGACGAAAAAAAAAGCCTACCCTTTCCAAAAATGCTAACATTAAGGCCAACCATGAACCTGTTGACGTTAAGTTTCTTTGTATTCCGGTGCAAAGTATACTCAAGAAGATCCAATCAAACGAGCCTCTTATTTGGGCACCGTATGGCCTCCCTATCGAAGGCATTGAACTCATTGAGATAACGCTCAATGCATTCCTTAGAAAGATACATGTCCCCGAACCGTTCCTCAAACAATTCCTATGACATGACTTTGACTTCCATGTTCAATTGCGGTAGGAACATCTTCCATCATAGAAGAGTGCTCCCCTTTAATTGAAAGACCGCCACATGGACCTTCGTGTTGGAGGTATATTTGTGAAGTGCATAGCACATCACCATATTCTCCAGCCATGCATCGATGGCTGTGTCGTCTAGGGTACCAAAGAACTCAGGAAATTTAACCTTCTGTATTTTGCAGTGAATACTACTAGTATCGACCAGAGCGCACGGTGGACCCTCAGGGGTTGATGGCGCCCTAGCCTCATATCAGTGCCTCAGACATCTGTTGAAAGGACCTCATCAACCCAACCACATCAGCCACATCTATTTGTTTCCTCCCAAAAACTAATTCATCTCCCTAGGGGTTAGACTCCTCGGCCATAGATGCTACTGGAGGAGGCACACCTCCTCCCCTAACACCTCGTCATCTTCCTCTGTGACGTCCTCTAACCATGATTTCCACATGGACACGTTAAAGTTTTAATTAGTGCTAGGTTATTACTCAAGGTTTTACTGGAGTGGGAAGCATGGCGATCCATAGTTGCAGGTTTGAACCCACTCTGATACCATATGTAATGACCTCGTCATTACAACTACAAGCAACTCAATGCAATTTTTTTTATTTTTTTTTAAGCAGGAAGTTGACAACGACAATAGGTAAACCACACAACTTGACGATGAACACAACACATGCAAGTCAGGAAACAAACAATAATGACCCAACATACTAGCACATCATGCAACTGGATGAAACATGTGATAATCAATTAGACAAACAAAATGACTACCCACTCGATACAAGCGAGACAATGCCTATAAGATAAAGTGAAACATCAACAATACTGACATAATGACTTTGATGACCAGTAACTAGAGCCCTCTACTACGAGAAAACTAATCACATTACAACGTTATAGAATGGAGTTTCATTTGTCGATGATCGATAGTGAGAAAAACTCTTGTAAATATCTTTGTAATATTTTTCATTTACATTAATAAACTACTCCAAGTGGGCACATTGGCTAGGGCCGTGGATGTTTCCCCATAGGGGTTTTACCATGTCAAAATACCATTGTGTTGACATTTGATCCGGTTGTGTGACTGGTTGTTGAAGGTGATTATTCTCTATCAAAATACTTGTGTTGTCGAACATGGAATTGAGCCTTTTTGAAGACACCCTCCCATGGTAGATCGATATCATGAAGCCAAGTTTCTTCATCTCTAGTTTCTGCCATTTTTATACACTTATGGGCTAAGAGGATTGTTCCATTGCATCTATAGCACTCATTTTAGTTAGGAATGATTGCCATTTCAATTGAATGTCTTTTTTCCTAAGATATGGTCATTTCAATCAGATCCAAAGGTATAAATCCTAAATACGCCCTTTTAAAATTTTTGCAAAGTATTATTTTGGTTTTATTTCATTTTTATATTTTTTGTTTCTCGGTTCCTACCCTTTTGGATCTACGTAAGATATTTTCCTCGTGCCTTGGGCGATCTTGGAAAATCAGAAAGGGTACATTTTTCAGGTAAGCTAATTGAGATGTAACCCTTGTTGTCATAGAGAAGAAAATTGTTTTTGGGCTACTAGGAAGGGGTCATGCCTTCCTTTTCCAACTCAGCATGAGGATGAAAGTCCTATAAAATATTTAGCATATAAAATTGTTTTAGATTTTTCTATTATAACAGTTAATAAAGAAAAACCTTCTCTTTTCCTATTGTAATATTTAGTAGTTTTCTTTCACTTCAACTTTTTATTTTGTAACCATGAGAAGGGTTTCCTATAAAAGGAACTTCTCTTACTCAATGAATACAAAATGATAATTATGTGTTCTTCATTGTGCATTGATTTTATGGAGTTTTATTTTCATATGTGCATGTGGATCAATTTGTATCAGATCTTGGATCCAAGCAAGCTTCTCGTCACCCACGAAATTCAGACCTGATATGATTTTCCTTTCACTTTTTTTCCCTTTCAACATTTGTTATTTTGGTTTCATTTTTGCATCCCTCGACACCACTTCCTCCTAGCTTCCACAACAACACAATACTTCTTTTACAACACCCACCCTCTTTCTCTAGAGGTTTATCTTCATTGGATCACAAGGTTTAGGTTTCTCTTTGGGGAAGCGAGGTGTCTTCACGCTCCCCATCTATGCGACATAATATTGAGAAGCTAGGTGCCTCCACCCTCTCATTTTCATCCACACTCACTCAAAATATAGGTGCCTCATCCCTCTCAATTTTTTTCGCCCTCACTCGGAAGCCAGGTTTCTCCACCCTCCTAGTTGTTGAAACATCATCAATCCTCTCTATTCGAGCATCACTATGGGTTTTGAGCAGCCATTCAAATCTGCACTACATTCACAGTACTCTCAAACTTAAACCAGGAGGCAGAAAATTGTGCATGCTTTATGTTTAAACTAGGAGGAATTGGACTACCAGGAAGGGGTCATTCCTTCCTTTTCCAACTCAAGATGAGGATGAAAGTTCTATAAAATATTTAGTATATTTATCTTGTTTTATATTTTTCTATTATAACGGTTAATAAAGAAAAGCCTACACTTTTCCTATTGTAATATTTAGTAGTTTTTTTTTCACTTCAACTTTTTCTTTTGTAACCATGAGAAGGATTTCCTATAAAAGGTGCTTCTCTCACTCAATGAATAAGAAATGGTAATTATGTGTTCTTCATTGTGTATTGAGTTTATGTAGTCTGATTTTCATATATGCATGTGGATCATTTTTTCTTGTGTGAAAATATTTGTTTATGAGCACGCTTCCCAAGGTCGTCTTTAAAAACAACAACAACAACAACAAAAACACCCTCAATCCTTCTTCTAAACAATAAAATATGTTTTTCTAGCTCACTTCGTTAAAATTTGTCTTCTTAAGCACGAGCTCTTGAGTTCAAGTCTCTTTTCCATTACTTTTTTTGAAAACGTTCATGCATCCATTGTAAAGTGTATTTCATTTCAAGTATAAAAGTGAATCACTGTAAGTAGATTTAATATTTTATTTTAAAGTTATTTGTTTTGTATGAAACTTTCTTTTATAAAGTAACTTCATTGTAAACGTGATCCCTACTTCTTTTTATAAAAGTGGGTCACTTCATAAAGAAATTTATTTGTAAAAGTGAGGATAATTGGAGGGTTGTCACCATGTGGACCAACTTATACTTTCCATGTGGCTCTTTGGTTACTGTTTATGCCTTTTTTTAAAAGGGAATAAAATCCACATCCAAAGTCCATTTTCAGTGCCCTTTTTTTAAACAACCTATTTTTTTGAGATCCTTCAATCCATACCATCAATTTCAATTTTTAAATCCATATGACATATATATTTAAGATGGCATATGCTAGTGATATTCTCCTTACTAGCACCAACTACTTCCAATGGAAATACCATCTGGAGGATTTATTAAGATGTAAAGGATTGTACTATATTACCATGGAGGAAGAATTGGAACCTATTGATGATGAAAATAAAATCTAATGTGAAAATATCAATGAAAAAGAACATAGACTAATTGAAATGTCCATCTCTCATGATTTAAGGTTTCACCTTCAAGGAATTGATGATGTTGATGAAACATGGGAAAATATTGAATGTGTGTTTGGTAAAATCAATATCATTTCATCCCACAAAATAGAAAATCCAATAATGACTTTAAGTACAAATGATTTTTCTTGCATTGAAGACTATTTATCTAAGTTCAAAACACTTAGAATTTTAAGTGATGAATGTAACATAATTCCAGAAGAAGAGTGTTGCATATATTATTCTTACTAATATTGGTAGTGCATATTCAATGTTTGTATCTACCTTCTATGCCATCAAATAAGCTCTAGGGACTGCTTATAAAAATCCCTCTGTTCAGTCCTTTTGTGATTCCTTAATACAAGAGCAAGATAATCTTGTGCAAGTTGGAGTGGTTAGCACTGTTGGTACCTCCAACAAAGCCTTAGTGGCCGAGAAGAAATATAAACCAAAGAATACCAAGAATAAACATCATTGCCACAACAACAAGAAAAACAAGGGTCCCAAACCCATTCAGATAGTTTCATCTCCTAGTGGTGACAAAGGAGCAAAATCTAAAAATAAGAAGACTGACAGACATTGCAAAGTTTGTGGGAAATATGGTCATGATGAATCCAAATGTTTCAAGAAGATGAAAACTTTAGAAGCAATGATGAAGAATCACAAAATCAATATTGATTCTACTTCTTCTTCTTCTTCTCATGGACATGCACTTTCTTCTTCTGGCTTCTCCCTCAATGCAAATTCTACTTCTTCTTCTTATGAGTGGGTTATTAATTTTGGAGCATCTTATCATATGGCTAAGGGTAAAGCCATATTTTATTCTCTAAATGAATGTAACACCAATAAAATATTTGTTGGTGATGATAGATCTCTTAGTGTTGTAGGATCTAGAATAGTTTAGGTAGACAATGGTCATTTCAATGATGTATTATGTGTCCCAATTATTTCATGTAACCTTATATTAGTATATCAAATCACTCATTCAAGTAAAGATAAAACCTTAGAGATTTCACCTCACCAATTTGTAATCAATGATATAAATATCCTCAACATGTTCTTGCAACTATAATTGTTGATGTTATTACAAAGTTATACAAGTTTGACAACTTTGGGTCATCAACTTTTCCATCAATTTGTTTTTCTCATAGCGATGACTTGAGTAAAATTTTGCATGAGTAGTTTGGTCATCTAAACTATCGCTCATTGTAGAAAGTATGTAATCAATATATTGTGATTGTTATTCCTCTTGTTTCATGCAGAGATGGTGTTTTTTCCAGTTATGTTCTCGACAAACATCATTGGGACAATTGTGACAAACGTTCCTCTTAGCATGCCTCGAGATTTTTTGCAGCTTGTTCAAAGTGACTTGTGTGTTCCACCTTCTTCTCCTTCTTTTTATGGGTGCAATTATTTCTTAACATTAATTGATTACATTTCCATACGTACTTGGGTTTACTTCCTGAAACTTAAGATAAACGTTTTTGTCAATTTGCTAGCCTACAAGGCCCTTGTAGAAAAGTAATCTGGACATCAAATTCAAAGGTTGAGAACAGATAATGGAGGAGAATATCTCAACAATAATTTTACAAGTGACTTCACTACACAAGGAATCCATATGAAACCCAATGTTTCATACACACCACAACAAAATGTCGTTGCTGAGAGAAAGAATCAAACATTAAAAGAAATGGCTACTTGTACTATCCAATATAAGGGATTAAGTCTAAACTATTGGGAAGAAACCATCAACTGTGAAAATTACATAGTAAATCACACTCCCACAACGCCTCTTAAAAATATAACACTGGAAGAAGATTGGACTAAAATTAAAACATATGTAAGTCACTTATGTGTATTTGGCAGTATAACATGGGCTCACATTCCTAATGAGAAAAGGAAAGAATTGCAACATAAAAGTGAGAAGTGTATATTTTTTATTTATTCTAAAGATGTCAAAGGTTATAGACTTCTTCAACCACATTGTAATGAAATTATTATTAGAAGAGATGTCAAATTTGATGAAAATCTCTTGGCTTGTGAGCCTAATTCGATGATTGTGCCTTCTTCGACCTGTGAGCCATCTTTGGCATATGTTTCTTCTTTCGTTCCTATTATGGTTTATTCTTAAGATGATGATAGTGAGGATGAAAATCCAACTCCTTCTACTCACCTTCCTCGATATGAGTACATTGAACCTAAACCAGCACCAACCCCACTACTTCATAGATGGGTCCATTCAACATGAGAAGGAACCGGTTATCTTGTCGGTGATCCTTCATATCAGTTTCATACATGTTAAGAGTTCCATCGAGCCTATTATATTTTGGCTTAAGTTTTAGAGACTCATGATCTAGAGACATTTGTAGAAGCTTCAGGTCATCGATATTGGGATACAACAATGAAAGAAGAGTATCATTCTTTAATGGAAAATTATACTTGGGATCTTGTACTTCTTCCAAACGGAAGAGAACTTGTCACATGTAAATGGGTCTATAGAACTAAGTATGCATCAAATGTAAGTGTTGAAAGGCACAAGGCGCAGTTAGTTTCCAAATTATTTTCCCAAGTTGAAAAAATTTACTATATTGAAACTTGTTCCCCTATAGCCAAAATGAATTCCATCGACCTTATTCTTTCCCTTGCTTCTTAACATAAATGGTAGGTCCATTATATGGATGTTAAATATTCCTTCTTGCATAGGGATTTGCAATAATAAATCCACATGGAACCTCATGGTTGTATGCATAATGACATTGGACTTGTTTGTCTCCTTAAGTAATACATTTATGGTATTAAGAAATATCCCTAAGCTTGGTATGAAAAAACAGAAAAATTTCTTATTGATATCGGATTTCTTAGATGCCATTATGATCCTAGTGTCTATACCAAGAAAGGAGGAAACCATATTATAATCCTTGGCCCTTATGTTGATGAAATTATCCTTACTAGTCGTGACTCAAAACTTCTAAACCACGTGAAAACTAACCTTAAGAAGATATTTGAAATGTCAGACTTAGGATTTTTGCCCTATTTAATTGGCCTCCAAATTTTGCAAACCAATGAAGGAAATTTTCTTTCCCAATTTAAGTATTATTGTGACATTCTTCGTTGCTTCCACAAGGAATATTGTAAACCAACCCATTCTCCCTTCCATTATGGAGTCAAGCTTGCTTCCACCTGTACTTCTCCATAAGTTGATGCCACTTTGTATTGTCATTAGTCGGTAGCCTCTTATACTTGAATCATACTCATCCTGATCTTTCCTTTTTTGTTGTTCATGTTGCCCGATATATGAAAACACCCCAGGAAAGACATTGGATACTTCAGTATGTCCAAGGTATAGTTCATATTGGGATACATTACAGTTCAAGGGGAAATCCTTTATTGGTTGGTTGTACTGATTCAAATTGGGCCAACGACCCTCATGATTATAAGTCCACTGCAAGTTATGTTTTCATCCTTGGTTCAGGACCTGTCACATGGGCTTGTAAGAAACAACATAATATTGCACATTCTTCAACATAAGTAGAGTACTAAGCAGTGGAAAATGGAAGTCAGGAAGCCATGTGTAGGCATCAAATCCTTTCATCGTTTGGATTCCAGCAACAATATTCAACTATCCTTTGGTGTGAAAATCAGATTTCCATCAAGCTCGCCAAATACCTAGTTCAACATCAGTGCAACGAACACATCAAGATACACATGCACTTCATCAGAAATATCATTAATGATTTAGTTATTGAAGTAATTGTTTTCCCTACATAAGAACAAATTGGAGACATTTTCACAAAGTCTCTTCTAGAAGTGAATTTTTCCAAACTTTGATCTATGTTAGGAGTTTAGGAAATTGTCATTAAGGGAAGATAGGCTCTAATTCCTCCTTCCTTCTCCTATTGTGTAACTATTGTAAATCCTTCAATCCTATCCCAAGTTTTTCTTAAGGGAGGATGTTAAGATATTTATAAACTTATGATTTAGTTAAGATCTGCTTGGTCTAATGGGTCGTCCAGTAAAAGTGTGTTTCTTAGTGTGTTTCTTTAGTATGCAACATTATGCATTTTTAGATAGGAAATCAGACGGTCACAATATGTTCCCAACATAGAGTGATCTGAAAATTTATGTTCTCCTTTATCTTAACATCTACATTGATCCATGGCTTGACACCCGATTGTTCCATGATATATATTTAAAGATCATGAAGAGTCATTTTTCAATGATCGATAGTGAGAAACTCTCGTGTAAATATCTTTGTAATCTTTTTATTTTGGGCTAATAAATTGCTCCAAGTGGCCACGTTGGTTGGGGTTCTGCATGTTTCTCGTAGGGGTTTTACCATGTCAAAATATTGATGCGTTGATATTTGATTTGGTTTTGTGAGTGGTTATTGAACGTGTTCTTCCTCTATTGAAATATATGTGTTGTAAAAAATAATTTATTTGTTATTTACAATGTTTTTTTTGTTAGTTATCCATAATCATTGTATTAATATTAGACAATGATGTACATAAGAATTCACGTTGGTGTGTCACAAGGGAAACCAAACCAACACCACATCAGTTTGTATATTTTTGTGAGTTGATAAAGACATTATTATGTGAGACCATATATAAAAAAATAATAAACATTGTATAAGTATGAGACAGGTCTAGTATTATCCTTGATAGCATAAGGGGAACTAGAGGGAGGTGGGACAAAAGCACCCATACCTATGAAATAAAAAACTGATAAATTGACAAAAAAAAGACATGATAAAATTAAGCCAAAGGAGATTGGTCCTTGGTCACATGAACGTAAGTTTGTGGATAATCAATCCTTGTCATGTCGATTCTATACAATGTTTTTGCGAGAAAATTACTCTTGTGGTTCACTAGATTTAATTTTTCACACGTCGTCCAATTGAAACATAATCTCCTAGCGTGATTCATGTCACTCTATAAGAACCTTAACTATAAGAACCTTGAGGTTCCCATAAATGTCAACATTCTTCAAGTAATGAGATGCCCTGACCCGCGTGGTGCGAGAGTAAGGGACCAAAGAGTGGATTTTGTTCACCACCTGAGTGTCTAGAAAGATATGTTGAAGAACCCTTATGTCTTCCTCGACCAAGTCGATTTATGCCCTAACCTCAAGTGAGTTGTGTGCTTGGTATGCCTCTACCAAGTCTTCTACAGTGGAGATGAGATTAGAATAATAATGGTGATTACCTCTTCTTCACCGGGAGGAGCTCCCATTGGCCATGGCTGAAGGCAAGATGGAAAGAGAATGGGGAAGGACAAACATGGGACAAGAGAAAAACGAGGACTTCAAAGAAAGGAAAGGAGAAGGAAATCAGTGATGGATGAAAGAAAAGCAAGAGGTCGTAGCAAGGAGACTATGAAGCAAGGTGAGGAGAGAGCTCACGAAAGGAAATAGACAAAGGAACCATTATGTTGCACGAGGCCAACAATAATCGAAGGTCATGGTCATAAGGGCCATTACAACGTATAAATGCACCTAGAGAACCCAAGACATGGAAAAGAAGAGATTAGGGAGCGAACAGTACTAGGATGTCACCAAGCTAGAGAATGAGTGGGGGTGATGACTCACTGATAGAGGAGGTCGAGGGTGCCTAGATGAGGTATAGGTGTCAATCATGGGTGACAGTTGGTGAAACTCCTCATGGTAATGGTTCCAATGCCAAACCTCATCCATGTCACCCAATACGGGTGTTGTTATTTACAATGTTAATTCAATTATTCCATTAAAATTTCCTCTAAATTTTATAATTTATGTGGATGAATTTTATAATATGTTGTGGATGAGAGGTAAAATTTTTAATAGGTTGATTTTTACATACTTTTCAACTTTAAGAAATTCTAGTTTTTTTTTTTTTTTTAATTGAATTACTTTAATTTTATTTATTAAATATTAATTTTATTTTCCAAATATTAATATTTATGTAATCATTTCTAAAAATAAAATAAAATAAATTATTTTCAATGCTTTTAACAATTCTCTAATTTTGTTGAACTAAGATAACACGTAAAATCAACTAGTACTAATATTATAATCTTTATTTTAAAACTAAATATATATATAAATTTCAATATTACTTATGTTATAATCTTTTTATATCAACAAAATCAATTTACTAATTTATGTCCTGTTCTGGCTTGGCTTATGTTTTTGATGTTTTTTTTTTACTTATGTTGTTTTGTGTATTTTTTTCTCTCTATTTTAATTATTCTAAGTATACTATTTTTTTTTTATATTAGTAATATTCTTTTTATTTATATTAAACATTATTTTTAAAACATAATTTAAGTTTATTATTAAAATAAAACTTTAAAATTTACTAAACGGATATATATATAATATTAGTTTAATTTACAAACAATTTTAAATTTAAATTATTTATTTTTTCATAAAAAATTTTTGACATAAATCAATATTGGTATCTTTAATTTTAATGAATTATTTATTCATGTATACAAAAATTGGTTTATCCCTGAATGGGGTGACACTTGGCACACTTGGCACACATACGCCTAGCATAGTTATCACCCATTGTCGCAAACCTTCCTCCCCGTGAACTTAGTATGTGTGACATTCATTCAAGAAGGTTGGAAGTGTGCCTGCACACGAAGGATATTTCAATGGATGACACACAACAAAGGCTGAGGTTTCACAGAACAGGTATGAGAAAGTTAAGCACCATCATTTTGGTCTTTAAGGAGCCTTTTCATGTCACTTTAGCTACTTTTATGGACATAAAGTATAGCTACTGCTATTTCATTATGGATTTGCATTTTGTTTCCCACTCCTCTCCTAGTTTTTCTCCCTTATGATTTTTCTTGATTATGTTTTCCACTCCTCTCTCGGCTATCGTTGTCTCCCTTGTCTCTCCAATTCCTCACGAACGGGGAAAGCCGAAGAGCGGGCCAACCTATTAAAATTTTGTTGCCCAACATCATCGACCTTGTCCCTCTTCATCCCTTTAGTTGCCTCCCATCCTCTCCA
>ML777121.1:353931-366114 GCA_009831015.1 Picea engelmannii
CTCTCTCCTATGCCCTACTTTGGATTTTCAGGAACCCTTGTGCAATTCTAGACAACTGGCTCAAAGTGCCAACGCTATGAAAGAAATGGTAGGTTGTTCGATTGAGGAAGATTCTCCTCCAACATGGCTTGAGGAGATAACTATGATGACAATATAACTTGTTAACGAGACTCAAATTATTGTAGCCTCTGATCCAAAGACTCCCAACACTCACAGGTTCTTGGAAGAACATCGACAACTCATCTTTGAAATGCAATGGGACATGGCCAACCAACTTCACTTCCAGTATATCCTCAGTAATCGCATGGATACCTTGTTTTATTCTCCCTCAAGCGAGCATGCCAAGTGACAGTGTCCGACCTGCTGCAAACCACTCATTTTCACCCCTACACGGCCAGACTCTCCCAACATTGATCGTATCTTATGTTCTCCTACTGTCTAGTTTTATTTTTTGTTGTTATGCTTCCATGTATAGAGAGGCAAGAGTTACATTTTTGTTTAGGACTAGGCGTGTTTGAAAATGTGAACTAAAACATGATTTCTTGTTTTGGAGGCTTCCTGTTATGGTTTCCATATGTGTGGAAGAACATGTGTAAAAATTCGCCATGTGTAATTCTATGAAATCTCTTTAAGTATAATTTGTATTTACAAAAAAAAAAAAAAATCTTTAAACCTTAATGAATTTGTAAAAAAATAATTTATTTGTCTTAGTACTTTTTTTATTAGTGAAAATAAAGAGGTCACCCTAGAGAATCTTTATGAATATATAGAATCATTATAAAAAGGAGAAAAGAAAAAGACGAAAAACTCCAAATAGAGTAGAATTATTAGAAAAAGGAGTGAAGAAAGAGAAGTAAAACTCCAAATACAGTTAGAGGCAATGCTTGATAAAAAAATTAGACTCTTTGAAGATGTGATTCAAACACAGGTAGAGGATAGATTGGTAGGGTTCAAGAGTCAATTGCAGAAAGTGGAGGATAAAATAAAAGAAATGGAATTAAACAAAAACAATCAACCCAAGAAGGAGAGGTGGAATACAATCACAACTTGAGAGATAAGATTAAAGACCTAGAAGAAAAACTAACCAACAATTTGGCCCTAAGTAGTTTGGAAAACAATTTGGATATCAAAATCATCAAAGAGGAAATCAATAAAATAATCAAATTGGATCATGAGAATAATAAAAGAGCCATGAACCTCATAAATTTTGGTATAAAAGAACAAAAAGAGGAGGTTACACTAGAAATAGTAAAAGAAGAACTAAAAAATAACCACAAATTGAAGCAACTTACCGTATAGAAGAAAAGAGGCTAGGAAAAATAATTGAATATAAAGATCGGTTGATCTGTTTCAATGTAAGTTGTACTGACCATAAATATAACATACTCAGTAATTCATCAAGATTAAAAGTGCTAGGAATATTTATAAATGAAGACAACATGCCCGATGACCAAGTTGAATGAAGGAAGAAAGTTCAAAAGGTTAAAGAAAGATGGAAAATGTGTAGTACCTCTCTATAATATGCTCTGAAATAAAATTGTGCTAATTCATACACCCATGTATTAAAAGAACTAATGGAACTAAATCTTACTGTTTAAATTGAATAGTAAAGGAATAACAGACACATAAAAAATGCATGCTAAGAAAATACGTCCTCCTTGGTTAGTTGAAGATGATAAGTTATGATTTAGTCCTGTCAAAGATGCTTCCAAAAATTCCTTCTTTTCCCACTTGCCTAGACTAAAGAAAAAGAATCCTCCCTACCAACTAAGATCTTAGTTTACTTCCTAGCTCAAATAAAGCTTTCGGTTCCTTAGCCCTCCATGACCATGACTCCAAGAACAACAAAGCACATATTCTCTAAGAAAACTAGCATAATAAATATATCTTTGAAGAATTCCCTAACCTATCAACCTCCTATCCTTTTTATCAAGTTTCATTATTGATGTAGGTGTATATCAATGGCCACACACCTCTTCCAACTGAATCACATATAGTTTTGATCTTGGAAGTTTTCTCTATCTTTTTGGGTCCTAAACTTTCGGGGCCATTTTGAGGCCCTAAACAACATTTTTTTGGGATCTCCATAGTTATAGTGTAAACATAGTTAGAGTGTGATATAAAATTTGTCTTCCTCGGATATGACTTTCCAATGGGCTATCAATTTGCTAAATATGAAAAATTTATGACAAAGGGAAGTTGATGTAACAACTTACGCCATTGGGGCCCACATGACTTTTGGCGCTTCATCTCCGAGGGTTAGGTTTTTAGATGTCTAGGGTTTTCAGATTACTTATCGATGCTAAAAAATGATTGGAGGCCTCATTGTAATGTTCTTAGGAGAATGTGTGTAACCGCAACATCTCTTCTTAGAGATTATCTACAACCATTTGAGCAGGATTGTTTCATTCTGCATTTTACAGTTTCAATGGATTTCTTTATTGAATAGAAGTTACATTTCATTGTATCTTTGTTATTGTTCTCTATAGATCCGTGTTAGTGTTATAAATATTTATTTCATTTCAGTCCTCTCATAAATCCATAGCAGTTGTATCAGAGTGTTCTTCTCTTCATTTGTTTCTCTATGCATGTCCCCAACGAGGTCAAGGAATAGGTAGTTGGGACTCTAACCAATTGAGCCTTTGAAATATTAGCCTCATTGAACCCAATTACCACCCATGGGGGAATAAAAGGAAGATGATTGGGTAGGGGATCCCTTTAAACTGTTTATCGAGGAATCCCCCATGCGAGAGACGAACAATATGATGGATGATTTTGTGAATATCCTTTGATGCCTGCCAACATGAAACATATCTTCCTTGAGTGGAGGTTTCACCCCTTCAAGGTATAGATCAATTTTGATATTCCTATATTTGAAGATCAAATATATGCATATTTTGTAGAAAAATGGTTAAACCTTCTAGAAGGGTATTTTTTTGTCTATAACGTTTTTGATAGAGAAAATATTACATTTGTGCTCCTTACGGTCATCGCCCATGTCAAATATTGATGGGAGACTTTATGTGAGAAAAATGAAACAAAAGAATATACATTATTTGTAGTTGCACCAACTTGGGGTTCTTTCAGGGATGATATTAAGGAACATTACTACCCTATTCAAATATATGACGACTTGTATACAAGATGGATCATACTGAAACAGGAAAGGGACCAAACAGTGCAAGAGTTCACCAATTTATTTCATACCTTGCACACAAACATGGGTATCAAAGACTCTCAGTTACATCTAGTGCTCAAGTACCATGACGATTTGCATGGATACAGCCAAACAAAAATGGAGTTTCTACACATCTTGTCCTTAGGCACAACCTATCAATATGTTGTCAAAATCAGGAAGAAGCTTAAAAACAATACGTAGGAGTTTGGGTCTATGAACCCCTCAGAGAAGAAGTAGGGAAAAGGCATCCCAAACGCATAGAAAAAAGGATAGAGAAATGATGCACAACCTCGGGACAACCAGTATAAGCCACAAACAAAGAAGGAAAATGGGAAGACAAACAAATACACTGGGAATTGGTGCAAGGTATTTAAGATCCTATGGCATAATACCATTGGATTATTTTCAAAGAAGTCATTAGTGGTCAAGGTGAAATCCTTTGAATCAGATGTGCACTCTAAATCTGAGTAAGAACCAGAAAAAGGGAGATCGATCATCGACAAAAAACCCAATGTGTAATGTCCCCCACCTCTTAGAGAGGTGATGAGGAGACTCAGTGGCCTGGGCACCCCCACTAGGTCATAGTCTCACACTGAGGGGGAAAGTCAACTAGACTAAAGTTATATTTTTAAGTTGAATTGAGAAAGGAAAAGGATAAAAGGAGTAAAAGATAACTCAACAGAAGAATAGAAGTTAACCCTGGGAGTTAACCTAACTCAACAAAGAATCAGAAGGGAAAAGTATAAGTAAGAGGTCGGGGCGCACCTATGAGGCATTCGGATTTTGGTATATTTCTTGTTAGTTCTCTTGAGCATTCTGTTGGGGGGTTTGTTGTACAAACCCTTGTGAGCAACTCAGTGGTGAAATATCCACTCACCTTGTTCCATAGCTTGGTCTTGGGGATGAAATATTCCTCCACACCATTCTATTCTCAGCATATTCTCTTCTAGAGATTCAAAATATTGTAGGGTCATACTGTTGGGGAATTTCCAGCAAGGGCACACCATACCCTTGAGGAGGGTTCTATTTAGCCATTCAGGAGGGCACAACTCTCTTAGAAGATTTCATAGTTGGAGAGGTTTTCCTTGGACGTTGGGCTTGAAACTTCAGGAGGAGGATCCCACTACCCTGATCTATTACTTGACGGAGTTTGGGATCATTTGGAGCATTCTTCCATCATGGACGAATTATTGAGGGCTTCAGTCCCCACTTGGAGCATGGCACTCTCTAGTTGGAGGGTTTGACATTCAAATCTGCTTGGTACTGGTATTCATTACTTATCCATCCTTTAGAGGCTTCTTTTGTATTATCGGGAGCATTTTGTAGTAGCTCATATCTGTTGTTTGTACGACCATATGAGGTTTATGCCAGATCGGCCATCTATTGTATTGATCCTACATTGCTTATAATAAAAGGGTCAGATCTTTGCTTGTGCTTCTATATTTTGAATGTATGATGATCTTCATGTGTTGAATGAATCTTGTATGCACTTAATAACTCAATAAACACCTGCACATCGACAAACCAGTGGTAGTTAGTGATTCCAAGCCAGAATTGGGCTTGGGATCATTACAATGGTATCAGAGCTTCGATCCCCCCAAACCTGTGGAAGGATCAACGCATACAGAGTTACAGTGGTGCTCTCATGGGTAGAAGGACGAAACCGAGCAGTGAAACAGAGGCCGAAATGGAAGGATCAGGGGATGACCATGAGTCTCTAGGCTTGGCTCGCATAGAAGTAGAATTTGACAAGTTCCAACAATCTGTCAATCATACGGAAATCACATTGGTCCGACACTTGGATGAGTACCATGAAACTAGCAGAAAGGGACAAGCCGAACTCTCTGAAACTTTGAAGAGGGTTGACAAAAACCTGCAGATAATGAACAAGAATCAATCCAAGCTAAATGAACTTCTAACGCAAGTGACTCATCAAGGGAGGAACCTGGATACGTACGGGAACAAGGAGGCTGGTGGATCCGGGGAAATCCACGAGGAGATCAGATATAATCTAGAGAAAGCAGTTAGATCCGAAGGAAGTCTAGATGGAGACATGGCCCAGGGTCAGATGGGTAGCAGGGTCAATCAGAGACGATACATACCTGCGTTCACAGATGATAAGCTTGGTCGACATTCAGGTAGCAGAGCCAACCCTAGACCTTACATGCCCACATTCACAGATGATCAAGGGCAACAGGAACAAGTAGAAGAATTTGTGGAACAAATGGAAAGGAGTGCCAAAGAATACTACAATTTGGATATGAAGGTCCAAAGACAAATTTCCCTAGATCAATATTGCCAACTTAGGTTCAGAAATCAACCTAGGACAAACCACAGGGGCAGTTTTGAGTTTGAATGTAGAACAGGGAAGATAGAAATTCCATACTTTGATGGTACGACCAATATGACGACACAATCTTGGGTACAGAACCTGGATACCTATTTACAGCTCAACCCCATGAAGGAGATAGAGGCCATCAAGTTTTCCACTATGTATTTGGATGGAAAGGCTCACGATTGGTGGTATCACAGACTCACCACACTCGTCCACAATCAGATAATGTCCTATACAGAATTCACTAAGAGGCTCATTGATAGGTTTGATCAAGGAGATCCTGAGATGCATTTCTGGGAGCTCACCCAACTCAAGCAAACAAGTACGACTGAAGTATATATTGATGAATTCTAGAGGCTTACAGTTATGGTACAATATATGTCCCCGACCAAGCTCATGATGCTTTTCATAGAAGGGTTGATGGAACCTTTGAAGGGTTGGGTAAAGGCCTTCAAGCCTACCAGCCTACAGGAGGCCATTTGGAAGACGAGGGATTTGGGTTCAGCCTCTAAACCTAAATTCATACCCAGACCACCTCTCAACAATGGTGGAAAGATCAAAGGCCTCCAATAAACTAGGGAGGATGTGACCCTAAGGGTTTTGACAGAGGCCATAGCAGAATAGATGACAACACGAGAAGAGAACTGAGGAGGAAGAAACTCTACTTCACATGAAAGGAACCATGGAACCCATCACACAAGTGCATGGGTCGTGGTTAGGTGCACTACATTGAGGTCACTTTAGGCAACGAAGAGGAAGATGAGATTGGCCAGATACAGAACATGGAGGCAGAAACCACTGAGGCAGTAGAGGAGGAACAGACCACAGGACAGGATAGTATGGCCACCTTGGAATCTATCAGTGGGGTACCCAAGTATAACACCTTCCGAATGAGAGGGGTCTTGTAGGGTCAAAGAGTTTCAGTCTTGATTGATGGAGGAGCTTCCCACAACTTCATTGATGCATCATTATTGAAGAGGAGGCACATACCTACAGTAGAATTTGAAGGATTCAAAGTGGAGGTTGGAGGAGGAAGCACTATACCCTGTGACAGATATATTCTGGGCATGAAGCTTACCTTGGGTAGGCACGAGCTGATACAGGACATCTATGTCATGGACCTTCCGGACACCAACATCATCCTAGGGGTTCAGTGGCTCAGCACATTGGGGACTATCACCACCAACTACAAAATGATGGAAATGTCATTCAAAGAGGAAGGTGGATGAAAGGTAGTACTAAGGGATATGATAGGGAATGCTGCAAAGGTAGTCATGGCCAAGAGGATGGAGGCCATCTTCCGGAGGGACGAGATAGTATACGCAGTGGAATGAAGGATTGTGACACGTGTGGATGAACAGGGCAAGGTTCACTGCACTCCATAGATCAAAGAAATCCTTGATAGGAACCACAAGGTGTTTGGGCCTATTCCTCCAGGGGTACCACCAAATAGGGGGCTTGAGCACATTATTGAGCTAGAGGAAGGGGCCAAACCAGTTATCACCACACCATACAGATACCACAAGAAGTACAAAGATGAGATAGAGAAGGCCATCAAGGAACTTATGGACATGGGGCACATCAGGCCCAACAACAACCCTTTTGCTTCTTCAATAGTGCTGGTGAAGAAGAAAGATGGCACTATGAGAATGTGCATTGACTTCAGGGATTTGAACAAAAAGACCATAAAAAACAGGTACCCGATACCCAGGATTGATGAACTGTTGGACTAACTGCATGGGGCCATCTACTTCACGAAGATTGATCTTCGCTTTGGTTATCATCAGATCAAGATGAGGGAGGAAGACATCTCAAAAACCGATTTTAGATGTCACTACAACCATTATGAGCTTTTGGTTATGCCCTTTGGTTTAACCAATTCCCCTGCCAGATTCCAATCATGTATGAACCAGGTGTTCAAAAAGCAGCTAAGGAAGTACCTGTTGGTATTTTTTAATGACTTTCTTATCTACAACAAGACGTGGGAGGAGCATCTCAGGCATGTGGATCAAATTTTGTCAATCATGGAGGAACAATCATTGTATGCTAAGGAGTCCAAATGTGAGTTTGGAATGACAGAGGTCCTCTATTTAGGACACATCATTGGGGAAAAGGGGGTACAAGTACATCATGAGAAAATACAAGCCATCATGGAATGGCCTACTCCTAAGACACTCACCGAATTGAGAGGATTTATGGGTATGTGCACGTATTATAGGAAATTTGTCAAAGGATTTTCTTAGCTGTTTGCACCCCTGAACGATTTGACTAAGAAAGGAGCCTTCAAGTGGGACGAGGAGGCTCAAACAACGATGGATAAGATGAAGAAAGTGATGAGTACATGCCAAGTCTTAGCCCTTCCAGATTTTAGTCTTCCTTTTACCTTGGAATGTGATGCCTCCGGGGAAGGAATAGGGGTCGTACTAATGCAAAAGAGGCACCCTCTTTCCTATGAGATTCGGAAGCTCAGGGGTCCCGAACTACTCTACAACATTTATGACAAAGCAATGTTGGCTATCATGCATGCACTAGCTAAATTCCGGCAATACTTGGTTGATTCTAGGCTTTTGGTCAAGTCAGATCATAACAATCTCAAATATCTATTGGAACAGAAGGACTTGAACGAGAGGCAACAAAAATGGGTAAGAAGAATATAGTCCTATGACTTTGATATTGAGTTTGTTAAGGGGAAGAACAATGTGGTGGCTGATACCTTATCCAAGAGGCCATCCATCTTTGCCATAACAGTGGTAACAATTGACTGGAAAGACCATCTGGTGATGGAGTATGCAGAGGATCAGTTTGTGTGCCAGCTACTGGACGAAAAGGTACAAGATGAATATTTAAAGGTTATAAATGACCTCATCTACTACAAAGACCGAATCTTCTTGGTTCCTGGATCGACATTCAAGGCTAAAGTATTGCAGGCGTGCTATGACTCACCAATGGCAGGACATCAGGGGATCAACAAGACGTACAGGCAGGTGAGAGAAAGGTTCTCTTGGAAGGGTCTCAAGGAGGATGTGATTAAGCACGTCAAAGACTGTACTACATGTCAGGCAAACAAGGATGAGCACACACACCCAAAAGGACTCTTGCAACCCTTTCCCATTCTAGAGCACAAGTGGGAAAGCATATCCATGGATTTCATCACTGGACTTCCAAAGACACAAGGGAAGGACTGCATATTTGTAGTGGTGGACAAGTTAACAAAGTTTTCACATTTCTTCGCCATAGCTACTGACTTAAGTGCAACACAGATGGCTGAACTTTTCTTTAGGGAGATTTTCAGGTTGCACAGCCTACCCAAGACCATTATCAGCGATAGGGATAGCAGGTTTATGAGTACTTTATGGAAGGAGTTATTCAGGTTGGTTGGTACGACCTTGACCCCTAGCACCAACTGTCACCCTCAGACGGATGGACAGACAAAGATAGTCAACAAATGGGTGGAGGGATACCTCAGAAACTATGTGGCGGGGAAACATAAAGCATGGGCCAGATGGTTGCATCTGGGAGAGTATTTCTATAACACCACCCAACACATGTCCATTGGCATGTCACCATTCCAAGCCTTGTATAGCTATGATCCTTTATCGTTTGTGGAGATTGTGTTTGGTGACAGCAGGGCACCTATGGTACAGGATTGGATCGAGCAGAGCCAAGATATTCTCAGGGAACTGAAGGATCATTTGCAAAGGGCACAAAACCAACAGAAAGTCCAAGAAGACAAGCACTGAGTTGATCATACCTTTGTGTTTGGTGACTTAGATTATCTGAGACTGCAACCATACAGGCAGGCTTCCATTAAAAGAAGTGGAGCGGAGAAACTGCAACCACGTTTCTTTGGGCCCTATAGGATCATCAGAAAGATAAGGGTTGTAGCTTGTGAGTTGGAGCTTCCACAGGGTAGAAAAATACACAACATCTTCCATGTCTCATGTCTTAAGAAATCCCTCGGCCAACACATCAAACTTATTGAGGTATTATCCCCCATGGACGAAGAAGGACAACTTATTCTAATTCCGGAAGAGATACTGGAAATCCGAGAGAAGAGGCTCAGAAACCGAAGCATAAAGGAGTACCTGATCAGGTGGAAGGATTTACCAATTGAGGATGCCACTTGGGAAAAGAAGCATGTGGTCAGAGAAGCAGGTTTGGAATTGCTTGAGTACAAGCAATTTCAAGAAGGGGAGACTGTAATGTCCCCCACCTCTTAGAGAGGTGATGAGGAGACTCAGTGGCCTTGACACCCCCACTAGGTCATAGTCTCACACTGAGGGGGAAGGTCAACTAGACTAAAGTTATATTTTTAAGTTGACTTGAGAAAGGAAAAGGATAAAAGGAGTAAAATATAACTCAATAGAAGAATAGAAGTTAACCCTAGGAGTTAACCTAACTCAATAGAGAATCAAAAGGGAAAAGTATAAGCAAGAGGTTGGGGTGCACCTATGAGGCATTCATATTTTGGTATATTTCTTGTTAGTGCTCTTGAGCATTCAGTTTGGGGGTTTGTTGTACAAACCCTTGTGAGCAACTCAATGGTGAAATATCCACTCACCTTGTTCCACAGCTTCGTCTCGGGGATGAAATATTCCTCCACACCATTCTATTCTCAGCATATTCTCCTCTAGAGCTTCAGAAGATAGCAGGGTCGTACTATTGGGGAATTTCCAGCAAGGGCGCACCATACCCTTGAGGAGGGCTCGATTTAGCCATTCAGGAGGGCGTAACTCAGAAGATTTTACAGTTGGAGAGGTTTTCCTTGGACGTTGGGCTTGAAACTTCAGGAGGAATATCCCACTACCCTGATCTATTACTTGATCGAGTTTGGGCTCATTTGGAGCATTCTTCCATCATGGCTGAATTATTGAGGGCTTCAGTCCCCACTTGGAGCATGGCACTCTCTAGTTGGAGGGTTTGACATTCAGATCTGCTTGGTACTGGTATTCATTACTTATCCAACCTTTAGAGGTTTCTTTTGTACTTTCGGGAGCATTTTGGAGCAACTCATATCTGTTGTTTATATGACCATCTAGGGTTTATGCGAGATCGGCCATCTATTGTATTGATCCTACATTGCTTATAATAAAAGGGTCAGATCTTTGCTTGTGCTTCGATATTTTGAATGTATGATGATCTTCATGTGTTGAATGAATCTTGTATGCACTTAATAACTCAATAAACACCTGCACATCGACAAACCAGTGGCATTTAGTGATTCCAAGACAGAATTGGGCTTGGGATCATTACACAGTTCCACCATTTCTACCACCAAGGTCCAACCCGGTGAACCTCATGAACAAGAGGAAGGGGAGTGCCTCTTTTATTTCCATATGTGGGTGAAGGGTACTATGCTTCACTTCCGCATTGATAGAGGTATCTAGAAGAACCAAATATCAGCAGAGGTCGTCAATCATTTGGCTCTGGTGACAACACCACACCCACATTCGTACACCATTGGATGTCTCTGCTAAGGGAGTGATCTCTGTGTAATCCAACAATGTCGCATTCCCTATGACATCAATCCCTTTGAAGAGAAGGTATTGTGTGATGTCACCCTATTTAAAGTTTGTTATTTTATTTTGGGATAACCTTATTTATGGAAATGTCATGTTGTACATGATTCTAGACCTCATAGTGTTATTATTACTTTGGACAATAAATTATATAAGATACCCTAGGTAGTGCAACCTACTGTTATTTCCTTGATATCTTCCAAGAAATTCATCGAGGTCATCTCTTAGACTATGAAGTTTTTGTTCTTCGTTATTCATTCTCAAAGTGTGTGGAAGGTTACAACCAAATCCATGGCCTCCATGATATCTCTCTCCATATACCATAAGGAAGTGGATAAGGTTATGGAAGAATACAAAGACATATTCTCCTCACCCATGTGGGTACCTCTGCATTGTCCAGTCAAAAAATCAATCAATCTAACCCCCGACACATAGCTACCCAATGGGCCAATCTATCATCTCTCTCTATAAGAAAATGAGAAAATAAAGCACCAAATGTAGGAGCTAGTAGAAAAGGGTCACATGCAATGAATCTCATCACCTTATGGAAGCCTAATCATTCTTGGGTAGAAGAAAGACAATACTTGGAGACTCTAGAATGATTACCATGCCCTATATAAAATCACAATCAAGAATTGGTACATGATTCCCTGAATTAATGATCTCCTTAACCATGTCAAGGGGGCCAAGTACTTCAATAAGATTGATCTAAATTAGGGCTACCATGAGGTCCCAATAGAGCAAATGATGTATGGAAAACTGCGTTCAAGTCCAAAGGTATTTTTTAATGGTTGGTAATTCCCTTTGTCTTGAAAAATGCCCCAACAACTTTCATGAGGATGATGGACGATATATTACATCCTTTCACTAGTTATTGTCTGGTGGTGTATTTTTGTTAGGAACCAAATATCAATATAGCATAGAAAAACCTCATAAAAAGTACCCAACGGCTTGAAAAAGAGATAATTTCAGATAATAAGCCTCTTCGAGGGGGAAAACTCCTTTTAACCCACTTAAATGTTCAAGTACAAGATGATTCAAAATGAAAATGTCTCCTTGGTATATATAGGATACTAGGAGGTATAATTACAACTAATGGCCTAAAGCCGACATAAATAAAATAACATTACTAATCTAAATTACAACTAATG